>JAHPZR010012486.1:147500-181931 GCA_019787425.1 Platygyra sinensis | reverse complement strand
TTTTTCAAAGCATACTGCCAACTTCTCATGAGTGTCTTTTATTCAGTGTGCAAGGATTTGAATGAGCTGCGACACCTGGTGAGTGGTAATTTACCGGTAAGCAAATAATACTTTAGGACTGCCGAAAGGAACCTGTGATGGAATGACATCCCAGGCACCGTATTAGGTTGGTAGCAAGTAGGCACTGCTAGAGGGACGTACTGGTAATTAATAAGTTTTCAGTCACATTTCGCCTTGATCTTCTCACCTGTAACAAACTTGTAAGTCAAAACAGGAAGAAAACTGTGTTGCATAAAGTTTGTTCGATAAGTAAATATTCATTCTTGCGCAAAAAAGTACAGCTGCAATAATGAATATTTACTAAGTTTCCTTGTATAAACTATAGTCTAGTTCAACTGTAACATCAATGGCCCGGTAATAGTGAAGAATAGTTCCCAAAATATACTGTCGGCCGACTGTCGGGCAACTGTCGGCCGACAGTCGGCCAACTGTTGGCCAACTGTCGGCCGACTGTTGGCCAACAGTTGGCTGACAGACGGCCAACAGTCGGCCAACAGTCGGCCGACAGACGGCCAACAGTTTGCGTTATGTTTGAGGCCAAAGTGTTGGCCGACTGTCGACCGACAGTCGGTGACCTGTTGGCAACCTGTCGGTAATGTGTCGGTAACATGTCGGTGGGGCGAACAAAAATGATCGTAAACATTTACTTGTCTTTTGCTTCTAAACTACATAAAAGAGTTTAACCTTAACCAATCAGGTGCAAGTGGCCAGTAGGCAAAAATTGTCTAACGTTTTGATAACTTATTGAGAAGTAAATAAAATTAAAATACAGTTCATTGATGCATAGAGTGTTACTAACAGGGAATGTCTATGAATGCCACCAATGTTATTTGTTTTGTGCTCTTGCTCACCTATTTTGGCCTTGGCTGTGCACAAAACACAATGTAATGTGTTTTATTATTACTTCTGTCAGTAGTGGGGAGCTAACCAGAAATGTGTAGGCTACAGTACGTATTTAATGCATCTAGTGCCTGAACAGATATAAAAGATTGTGTACAGTAGTGGCGTTTGAATCATACACCTACTATTATTTGCCGTTTTTTCATTTGACAAATTGGGCAAGGGGTTGAAAAAGAATGCCTGAAACATGTACTTCACCGACAAGTCGTCTGTTTCCCAGAATTTGGATTTTCATCAGATTTGAATTTGTAAAACAAAAGAGTCTGAGAGCCATTCTGGTTGTTTAATTTTTCTTTTTCACACACTTTTTTTAACTGCACACAAGTATGCTTGGGTTGCTTACACCGATATTACTTGGCAATGCTTGTTAACACTTATGCAGATAGTATTTGAATTTACATAGTACTTTTGGCTGTTTAATCTGTGATTGGTCATCCAAATTCTGGCGCAATTCCAAACATGAGAATCCTGAATGGTAGCTGCAGAGATAGGTGTGAACAGCAAATTTCTCATGAACCAGCCTGGTCATAACTTTGTCTCTTCAAGATTTTACTCTATTCACAAATCCTTAAAAAATAGCAGATGGTATGCATCCAAATGACCATTTAGTTTGTAAAAGGAAAAATTTTAACCTTAAATAAAGAAGTCATGAGCCCAACAACAACTGATCATAATTGTGTTGTAATCTGCCTGAACCACCATGCAGAATGCCACCACGAGTAATTATTAGTATGCAATCACCTGAAAATCGCCTGACATGGGAATTATATTATTGTCATTATGTTCAGTCACAAATGAGGAGTCTCGTTACACCTTATCAGCATGCACATCAAGAATTATTTAAAGAATGGACAATTTCTAGTGCGTATCCATCCAATTCGAGATGCACGCGGATAGTTGGGAGAGCACTTTAGGTAGCATGATAAGAGATGCGTGAGGCGCAGTCGAGAGCATCTCTAGCTATCTAAGTGCTCTCCCAGCTATCCTAGTGCATCTCGAATTGGATGGATGCATGTTAGACATTGTTCATTGCTTTTATAACATAGCGAGACATTTTTCATGTTGAAAAGTGAGAATTTCACTGGCTATGACGTCAGCCTGAACCACCTATATAAAGCATCCATAAAATGTTTAATAGCCAATTAGAGCACGTACTAGCATGCAGCTATGTTATAAAATCATTTAATACATGCTCTTTGCCCTTTAGGCTCTTCTTCATTTTCCAAAATACTGTGAACCAATCACTACCGGTGAGGCCCAATTGACAGACAGTCGCAGACTGTGGCGGAACATTGAGCCTCATCTCAAGATGGCCCTTCATACAGTTTACCTCAGGGAGGTGTCCAGCAATCAGTGGGAGAATATTATTGGGCAAGACCCTCAGACAAGCAGTGAGAACCTTGCAGGGCAGGGTAAGAAATGGGCTTTCATCCATTTCTAGTGTTTTACATTTAGTACAACAGATAACATGTACAGGAAGGCATAGCAAATGGTACAGTAGCTACAAGTAGAAAATTGTAAGTCTAAGAAACATTTTCTGATTTCGAAATCAGGTGATCCTTTGTGAAGAATCATGAAGTTCCATTTAAATTACATGTACATCTGCATTGCACAAATTTGGGGAGATATGTGTCAAGAGGGGGTAGGGGTGGGTGGGGTGAGTTGGAGTCACTGAAGCTAAAGAAGTAACTAAATAAATATGTACAATTTCTCACCCCAGTATACCTACATTACAAGGGTAATAAATGGTACCATTTGAGACCTGCAAAGAGGTCAAGAACCCTGTTTGTAAATCCAAGAAAGGGCTGTGACTTATATGATTTTAGACTCTTGTATAATTTCACAAACACTGGCATGTTGATCAGGCAAGTGTTATTAGAGGAGGCTTGGGGAGAAAGGAAAAGATCTTGGCGAGAAGGAGTGCGTCTCTTTACCTGTTGTGACTCGACATGTGCAATGGCCACCAGATGTACATGCACACAGGAATTATCCAGTCTTGCCCAGCAAAAAATGCCTGAAATGCAAACTAACACATTAACTAAAGTAAATTATTTCTCTGATATAAAGAACCCTTTTTTCAGCTCAGTCAAACAGGGAAGATTTTAAGTCCTTGCATTGTAAAATTGCGTTAAACTGGTTATGAGTATCCCATCATTATCTTGCTTCTTGGAAGAAAAACCGTCAGTGTATAAAGAATTGCATTGCCTGCTTTGTAAGTAATTAAGGACTTTGTTAATCTTTGAAACCATTTTCTATTTCTGTAGGTATTTCCGTTCGTTCACACATAGAGTTGCCATACTACGCCAAGTACCTTTTGTTAGCATCATACTTGGCCTCTTACAATCCCGCCCACACAGATAGAAGGTTCTTTACCAAACAGGGACGAAGAGGCTTGAGTAACAGGGCAAAGGCGGCAGCGAAAGCAAAGAAATCGAACACACAGTTGACAGGTGGGAAAATAAAAATCAATTGTGGCATTGTTGTTAAACAGCGTTATCATCGCAAAACTAACTTAGTCCAATTCTGGGCCTCTCTCTGTCACGAGAACGTAGCGTTGCGCCGAATCCAGTTCTGTGCTCTGTCTCTGTCACGCAACGCTACGCTCTCGGGAGAGGGCCAGAACTGGACTAATGTAGAGGGTGCTAATTATGTCGTCAGTTCACCATTGTCTTATATTTAAAACTTTTTTAAAGGGAAAGAAGCGAAAATTCCCCAGTGACTTCATGTTACAGAAACGGAAGAGAGTTCCAATTGTGAGGGACATTTGATCCAAGGCAGACTTTGCCTTAACCTGAATGCTCTCTTAGAATCACTAGGAAAGACAGTCTGACAAGTGGGTTGTTAGTACAGAAAATGGAAGAAATACTCTCTCCTGTTGATACATGTGTTCAAGGAGTTGACTTTGGTTTTCTTTTGTAACAGGTCCGAAGAATTTTCAGCTGGACAGATTGATGGCCATCTTCTACAGCATTGTGGAAGAAAACGTCGCCCCATCGGCCAGTATTTTGTGTCAGATTTCCTCGCTTGTCTCACTGAACCTGTTAGCTCAGATCACATCTGATGATCAGATAGACTGTCCCAAGTACAAATGCCTCGTGAACTTCCTTTCTATTTCAGAGATTGCCAAACAGCTGCAGTTTGATATTGTGCAATACTTGTACGACTTCGTGTGATGCTCTAGCTATGATCGAGGCGTAAATTCTTGTTGCCTTTTTATAACGAATTTAGTTTGTCAAGTCATGAGAAGAGGTAACATGATGGCTTAAAGAGCTGTCCTGTTCAAAAATCAATTTCCCTTTGCCAATTGTAGAATATTTGAGAGTCTACAAGGAGAATTTGTTGTGTCAACACATAAGTTTGGTAGCACCATTAACAATGATAGCACAAAACTTCTTTTGTCTCTCCTTATCCATAATTATATAAGTGAAACGAAGAAGTGGTTCGTTGATAAAACGGGTTGTGGGACGAGACAGGCAAACGATGAAACCAAGAATTTAACGGTCCCGTCCCGTGACCCCGTTAGGTGCACCTCGAGAAAAACAAAATGTCAAAAGCAAAGTAGAAAAATATTGAAACATTGAGGTGGTGTCTTTGATGTTGGATTACATACAGTTGTGATATTTGTAAATTGTTTTGACAGAATGAGACATAAGTGGTCTCCGGTCTTTGTCTCTCGTCCTAGGCTTTCTACTTTCGTAACTATAATAAAACAGGAGCCCTGAATAAAACAATTTAGTATATACACACTCAGTGATCTTGGTGTTTTAAGCAATCTGATTGGTTCGCTATCTCTGGCTAATGAGCATTATTCACCTCCTACCGAGTGAATAATGCGTAAGCCAAACAAAAATAAAGTATACTTTTGAATAAAGCATACTTTTGATTCATACTGATTTGAACGGTGTTTAAGGACCATTATTCTAGACTGTCACGAGGTTTTTTCGAAGATTAACTGTAGATTTTCCATGTTCAAAGATTCTGTAAATAGTTTCGCGAATTCGCGCATGCTTTGTACAGCTTGCACGTTTTCCGAGCATGAATTGAGAGCCGGGCCAATTAAATCGATTTTTAATGGTTTCCTTCTGAAATGTTGTTGAGATCACTTCCTGTGTATATACTAAAACAATTATTCTTTGAAATCGAGGTGAATAGTGGCAGAATATTTACCTCGCCGCTTCGCGGCTCGGTAAATATTCTGCCACTATTCACCTCGATTTCAAAGAATAATTGTTAATTATTCCATAAACACCTGTGAAATACCAGGATTTTTCCTTTTACTTAAAAATCGAATCTTCATCGCACACAGTGAAGATACTCTTTTTATCTTTCACATGTGAGGTTATTGGTGTTGCCATATTACTAAAATGATCACCGTTGCTATGGTTACATAATCCCTTAAAAAGTACTTAGATGTGTTGCTGTATGGTTGAAACATCGTCGGTCCTTCCTCAGAAATCTTCGGTTATCTACGCGCGATGGCTGACGAATTTTGTACCGTGGATAAATAAAGATTTACTACTACTACTACTACTACTACTACATCCTTTCTATATATACCTGAAGTTATGAAAACCGGGTCGGCAAACCTAAACTTTATGTGTACTTTTTACTGTTTGCCCTGTCTAATATTAGCTTGTTTACTGCGTTGTTCACGGCTGATGTCGGTTTTTTTTGCTTGCTTTCTGGTTAGGGATTTGTTTACAAGTGGATGTCCCCACACACACACACACCCAGCCGCGGCCCACCCCTATTTTTTTGTCCCTACCCACAATTCTCTCTTTGATACAAGTGGCAGTTATATGAAATCAGTGCGCGCCTAAAGCTGGTTTCGGTGCCGTTCAGCAGTTTACTCCCGGAGAGCATCATGTGAAGCTCTTAGATGGGACAAAGTTATTACTGCATCGTCCAGTATCGTATTTTAGTACTTAGTGGAACCTCGATTTAACGAAGTCGCTGGGGACCGGCTAAATTTGTTCGTTAAATGGAGGGTTCGTTATATCGAAAACCTCGATATAACGAATTTAAGGGGACACGACCAAAATGTTCGCTATATCGAGGTCATAGTTAATGATTGATTTGTAACACAAGTGACTTCTGTGGAAATAGTATAATGCCAATGTCTATGACAAATAATAAGCCGTTGACTGAAAGGTCGCTGTCTCTTTACCATATGGATTAAGGGATTTGCTGACTGTTGATCTGTTCAGCGTTTGTCTTCTGTCGCGTGTTGACATTGTAATTCGTTATATCGAGGTAAATTTTATACGTTTGGGCTTCCGGATTATGTTCGTTATATCGAGGAATTCGTTATATCGAGGTTCGTTAAATCGAGGTTCCACTGTATACTAAAACAGTGGATAGCGTTGAACGCGCGCGCTGATTGGCTCGTCAAAGTCCGAATATCCTCTGCTATTTACCTCAGAGCAACTGGGGAAAAAATGGCGTCCCGATTTGCATCCGTGACAAGTGAACAAAAAATCCAAAGTAACTTTTTGTGGTGTATATTATCTCACTGGTTTAGTATATACTAAAACAACTATTCACCTCGGTGTCGGTGGCTAGCAGTGGAAATTTACCGAGCCTCGAAGCGGTGAACAGTTGTTAAATATTCTCTTTTCATTTGGCTAAACGGATCCGTGACCCTGATCCGGGCTGAGACAGAAAGGTGCGATATTGTTGGCTTTTCTAAGGTGACCACTAAGTCTTTGGCCTCGGGAACAGGCTCTTAGGAGTCAAATGAATTAGGTGAGAGCATACTTGCAGGTGAACGTTGACCCGGGCCAAGACTTAGTTTTTTCCTGTGTGAAATCAGTTTCTAATGTGTTCTCCACCAGCGCGCTACTCTACATCCGGGAACTTGCATAAGACAAGTGTGAGAGAAAAGTCTAGAGGTATTTATTTGCCAATAGGCTGAGTTTTTCTGAGTTATTCGATTATATTTCGCTCATGTTGAACATGAGAAGATTATGCGTGGCTGTGGATAGTCTTGTCAGTGCCGCGAAAGTGTGTGGTTGTACATGTGTGATTTCCGCATGGTATTGACAGGTATATGGTGGCCCACTGTTCTCATAAGGAGAAACAGTCAAAATGATGATAACACACTGAAAATTTTAAAAATAATGTCAAAATTAAATAAAACAAAATACAACTTCTTATTGTTTCAAAAATAAATAGATAAATAAAACAGCTTGAAAGCAAACTAAAAAATGCTCTTATGTACTAAAAAATGTGATAAAAATAAATGGGAAAAACATACATGATCATTGAATGCAAATAGAAAATATTATTTCAAATATACATTGAAAACAGCAGGTTGAAACAGCTGTCCACGGTAGCAATTCTTGGCTTTCAGTTTTAGCTATATCATGTCGTTGTCCCGTTAAGCTTTCTACGTAGTATCAACCTTGCATCATTGTTTGCTATTCTTTCTATTTTTTGGCTGATCAGATCTTTTACAGATCCTACGTATACAGGCAGTATTTTCGTTTGCGGTCCTTTGCATGATTATGTTAAACGGCCCGAGATTTCGCCTTTAAGGTTATTCCTCACAATTGCACTGCGCATCCTTTCTGCGCATAATTTATGGCGTCATTTAGCGCGCCCGCGTGCACGCGCATATTGAAAACATAGCGGATTTGCCTTGATATTGAGCGCTGTCAGTTGGAAAATGGCTATAGCTCATCAACGGGCACGGGCACCCCAACTTTTTTTTCAGTCATTGTAATCAGCTTATCATAAACTTTGCTTGAGGAAAGACTAATCTGATTTCTATCGCTGAAAGTTGAATAAATAACGAAAATAGCAGGTAAACTGCGGTCTTTTCTATTTTGCCGTATGGTAACCATGTCAAGAAATTTGGTTGAAATTTTAATCAAAAATTCAGCTTTCTGTCTAAATCAAACTTAAAAAGTTTATTTTTAAATAATGCGAAAATGGGTCATTTTCAATGCCTCAGTGCTCCTTAGTGAGCATGGGCACCCCCCTTTTTTATTTTAAAATTGAAGTTCTCATATGATAAATATTCAGTGGGCAAAGTTTGAACGAAAATTTATTGTCAGTTTTATTTCAGGGGAATTACCTTAATTACTTTCTTGTATTCAAATGTAAAACTGAATGATGCGGGAAAAATGGGGCGGGAAAAAGTCAAAACGGGCGAGAAAAAATTCGGGCGAAGTCAGGGGCGGATCCAGGAATTTTTGATTGGGGGAGTCCAAACGTTGGTTCAGAAAGGACTGTTGGACTCTTTTGAGGCAAATTACTTCTCCCCCACACCCCCTTCCACCAGTCGCGGTTGCACGTTATAATGCCTTGCATTTGGCCGCTTATCGTTTACTTGGATTATACTCGTAAAGGATGCACCCTTGGAACATCCTCCTCTTGTGACGTGTTTGGTTACAAAGATTGTACAGATCATCAGTTTCGTCAACATCAAAGCCAAGGTCATGATGTAAGTGCATGAGTGCAATCCTGACAACCGCTCATCAGACATCCTGTTTCTGAGATATGACTTGATTCGTTGCAAGCCAGAGAATGAACGCTTAGCTTCGGCAGAATTAACAGGAAGAGTACAACCAATAATAAGCAAAACTCGTATGTTGGAGTACATATCCTCGTCAGCATATTTTACACACTCGATAAGATTTCCCGGTAGCTGTTAAGTGGGTGTGTACTGTTTCCAAAAGTATTGCCATTCCCGCTTTAACTCAGAAAGAAGAGAGTACGGCGTAGGTAAGTCCTGTTGCCAAAATTGCAGCTTTTCTGATAAATTACGAAGACTGTCACGCCTCACCAAGGCAGATGGAGCCAAGGAAAAAAATTCGGCTCCAGCCCTGGCCTGTTGTCTTCGCTGAATCTTGAGCTCATTTCTTCCAAAAAATGATCTATAAAAAGTATGGCAACGTTAACACGATAATGCCATTCGGGGTTTACGCTATAGGTGCATTGTTCCTATGTTCCTGCCTCCTAGTGATTCTTGGCACTGAGACTGTAGCGCCAATCTTGTCAGCCGGTCTAGATGCGTCTTCAAACAATCCATGACATTCCTCTTCTATGTTTGACTTCACCTTGGCAATTGCTTTAATAGTGTCGTCAATCATAGAATACGCTTGGAAGACATCTTGCTCATTCTTCTGAAGCTTAGCTGAAATAGCTAGGTTTGAGAGTTTTAAGTTTGAGATCAAAAAGGTGAAAATGAATCGGAATGTCTTCAAATTTGCCAGAAGATCTTGTGCCTTGGTTTTAGTCTGCCTGTCCCACGTGAACGATAACGAGGAATAAACATGAGGATGCGACTGATGATCAACTATCGCTTCCAAGCTTATCCAAACGTACTCTTAAGTTCGTACTTGTTTTTACAAATTCGTAGAAAGTCTCGTAACATTCATGCCTTTCCACCTATTGGGTTTTGCAAAAGCCTTTCAACTTCTCCTTTCTGGATGTAGAACCACACTTCTCTAAAACTTGTTCTAGAAATCGCTGTCTTTTAGGTGAGAAATGAAAGAAAAGGAAAGTTTCATTTAAGGTTCCAATCATGTTTCTGATTGAAGTTAACTGACCTGCATGCATGCGGCTGCAACACTGAGATTCAAAACGTGACTGTTGTAATGAGTGTAAAGTGCCATCGTTGCTATTCTCCTCATTCTTCCTTGAACACTACATGCTTCTGAGGAGATGGCACTGGCACCATCATAGGGCTGTCCTCGTTCTTGCAAACGCCACATCGAGGTTATTCTCGGCCAAACTTCACAAAATAGCTTTTGCTATGCTCTCACCAGTTGTTTTTCAAGGTTGACAAAGTCAAAAAATGCTTCTTTGATTTTAATTTAGGTGAAATGTCGATCAGCTGAGAAAGCAGAGACGCGGACCACGTGTTTCTCAATCTGTGAACGCCGGTCGCCGTTGGCACGGGAAATTAAATACTGTTTTGCGAGCAGAGGCGAATAGATCATAAGAGGGTACCCAATTAAGAACAACTACATTTTGAATATCCCTGGAATTTAGTTTAATTAATTTTAATTTTATCAAGTTAGTTTAATTATGTAACAAAAATTTAAGTGACCAAAAATACATATCATTAAAGATAAAAAACTATATGAGTCCAAATGGAAACATGTATGTTCAAAATGTTGATAGATATATATCCAAATGCTGTGTTTAGTGACCGTTTTATACATAACTTTACAAGTTTTTTCACATATTTGTAAACAGTTCGATGTGTGTGTTAAGAGAATTCGAGACAGTTATGCAAACCCGAGACGTACATGACGTTTTGAGGCTCTGTAAACACTTAAAGGAGCAGTGTCACGAGGATTTTGCTGTTGTAGGCCAATTATGTGTTAAAATCATTACTTTGAGGCTGGATCGTGTCTCTGTGATATCCAAATTAGCCATGAAACAGTATCTAATGCGCTAGTACGCCAGTTGACTGTGTCCCTTTAAGCTGTACTACTAGTTATTTCGAGCAATCTAAGTTTAATTTGACGACGAACAATGAATATGCCTTCTAAATGAGAAACATTTCTCATTTTTAATGGCTTTCTTATCAAGATACATTTGACGTCAGGACAACTCAGTTGTTTTCGCTTGCGGAATGCCGATTGGTCAATTGATTGGGCAATCATTTCAATAAAATCCAACATACCCTTCAACTCTATAGAAAAAATATATGTTTTCCATTTCTCTAGTGAAGATAACGGCCTGTTGAAGACCTATAAGCTTTAAAGGAGACCAATAATAACAAGAAGGGGTTAGTAGTTTCTAGCAAATGTTTACCAGACAACTTGATTACCATAAAATTTGACTATAAAAAGAAATTGCATGAGATTTTGGCCAATGTTGAAGGCTGAAACGTTCATCAAAACAAGAGTCAGTTTTTGCTAACTGGACGGCTTTTCCTCTAGAAAAAGAAATTATTTTAATGTCTTGGAACTCTCGAGTAAAAACGTTTCGTTTCAAGGGAAAATCTCAATGAAAGATGTTTTTGTCACTTCTTGACAAGGTATTTTATAAAGCAATCATATTTTATATTAATTCCAGAATGTTGACTTTATTTATTAAATGGTTACGACTTTTAAGATTTATCACATGAGAATTGTGATAGTGTATTAAAAACAATTAAGATAAGTCACCAGATTTTGTATATCTGATTTTTGTTTTCTGTTTCCCTATTTAGCCGTCCGGCTCTCAAGGCAGGGTCTAACAAATCAGTGCTTATCTAAGCACCTTTGTTTTTGGTATACTTGGAAGCCTGGCCCTCTCAGCATAAATGGAACCGCGCCTGCTGCTTGCTTAGCTGTTGGTTACTGGGATCTTTTGAGTTTCTATTAATTGAAAAAAACTTGCCACAACTTAAAGACTTTACATATTTAATGTGACTATTTATGAGCTGAACTTCAGTAAATCATTTAAAACGATGACTTATAAATCCTACAATTTTTTTTGAATACTGGTAAAGCTCAATACAGGAAAAACGATATTTAACTTTCAGACAACATCTGCATATTTTAGAGAAGACTTAGATAAATAAATTTCTCAAGTTTTTGTTTCGTACAAGAACGGTATAAAAATATTTTACACTGCGAACTGTAATTATTATACTGTTTGAAAACAGGCAGTATAACAACTTGAAGGTTAGATTTTCTTTGCTGTCAAATAAGCACGCTTTGCTTTGCTCTCCAAATATGTTTCTTTCTCTCGATTTTCTCTTTGATTTTTAGCTTAATGAGTTTTATGTGAGTTTCGTGAATTATCTGTCTTGATTTTCTAATTTAATTTATCTGTTTAACTTTGAGTTTAATGTGGAACATCTTCTCCTTTCATATTTTGCCACAACTGGTCTGTGCGTTTATTTATAACCCAGACCGATCAGCACCTTCGAAGAGCTGGGCGAGTTTGTAAATTTCTCTCTTTGTTTGCAAATACGTTTTTAAAGCTGAGAGATATACAGCCAAAGACAAGTTTCGCTTTAGTTCCAACATCTTGTACTCTGTTACCATCTTAAAACGTTGAAAATTGAGCGCCGCCAAAGGCAAACTGCGACAGAAGCAATGCGCCTTATTTCACGATTCGTGTTAATTCCTAGCCCCATTTTGATTCTCCTGAGACTCTTCTTCCGCAAAATTCATATTTGGCAGCGAGGTTAATATTTTAGCTCGGGCGGAAGCTCGTCATGTTACCGCAACAAAATTTCAGCCCGGTTAGTGCTGTTGAAATTTTAGCCCGGGCTGAAATTCGCCAAGTAATCAGGCCGTTAGCCGGGCTGAAATGCTAAAATCTACTATGTAATCAGGCCCTTAGTTATACCAATCAAACCTATTTGCTCCCTTACGTCAACCATTCAAACAAAAAGTTACTCTTGGAGTCAAGAATTACCTGTTATATTATGTCGTCTAGGGTTTTGGCTCATTTCCATTAATTATTGCGAGTTTGTCAATACAACTGATCAGATTATTGCTGCAGTAAGAACTGATCCGCGGCATGCTGTAAGTAAAAAAAATGGCGACTGGAACATTAACCAATACTGCTTTGCGCACCAAAACTCTAAAAGACCTTATAAAAACACAAGGAAAAATGCAAGTCATTCAAACTCGACAAGAGCAATGCTGTTAGTATAGGAACGACTGCCGTTAAACCATCTTTCTATATGCTCAGTGGGTCTAGTTTGGTTCGCAAGGTATTGTGGTAAAATGTACAGCTGCCATCCTTCTTTCTTACGGTGGGTTAATCTCTTTAAGAGAGACTAAGGACCTGGCATCAGTGAAAAATGAGTGTTTCGCTATTAGATAGTGAAGAAGATTTAAATTATCTGGGCCGGGTTGTTCGAAAGCCGGTTAACGCTAACCCAGGGTTAACAGTTAACTGAAGCATTATGTTTTCTTGTTTAAAAACGTTTTTCATCTCTAATGTTTGGTGTAGTTTGAGATTACTGCAGCTCAAAACGGAAGGGCAAACAATATAAACAGAACACCTCACCAAAAGGTTACAAAACTGAAACCCAAATTCTCGCTAACCCTGGGTTAGCTTGATCGGGCTTTGAACAACCTGGCACTGATCGTTAACATACCTAAATGGAAATCAGAGGGTGAAAATGAATTATCAGATCAACGTTGCGTTTGCGACTGGATTAAGAAAATACAAAATTATAATGCACACTATTAGGTACTCTAAAGAAACAGCTAAGCAGAGAATTGAAAATAAAGGACGATTCAGCAGGAATATGAGGAAGCAACCAGGCGTTTCGAAGAAGAATCAACTGATTACAACAGATCTCGCTTAAATGAAATTAAAGAGAAACTGGAATTTTTTATGAAGAAAGAACAAATGGAAGGAATCATTGCTCATGCAAGAGCTCAATGGCATGAGCACGGAGAAAAAAAGCACTAAGTACTTTCGGAACTTAGAAAAGTGAAACCATGTTAAAAAAACACATTAGAAATTAGTAATCAGTGAGCGGCGCTATAACAACAGACCCATACCAAATACTTTCCGAACAAAAATAGTTTTATTAGAACATGTACAAAACAAAAGCGGTAGACACGGGTTACATTAAGTGTTTTCAGTCTAAACAATTTAAATATGTCGCAATTATCAGAAGAACAAACACTATCCTGTGAAGGCCAGATTACCGCAGAAGAATGCAACGGAATTTTAGAAACTTTTCAAAACAACAAGTCTGCGGGAAATGACAGAATCCCAATAGATTTCTACAAAACTGTTGTTATCGTATTTGTCAACCACTCATAAAGTGCATTAATGAGTCCTTCGTAAACGAAGAAATGTTAAAATTCCCAAAAGCAAGCTGTCATTAGTTTGATAGAAAACCTGAGGGAAAGATTGCATGCAAATAGAAAATTGGAGACCCATCTCTCCGGTCAGTGCATATGCTAAAATAATCTCGAAAGTGATTGCTTCAAGAATTAAAAGTGTGACGGTTACCCTATATCACTTACAGCAATCAAATTGATTACGTCAAAGATCGCTATATTGGTGAGACAGAAAGATCGATATTTGACATCATGGATTTTACAGAAATAAGCAATTATTGAACGAGGCTGAGTAGGATATGAAGAATTCTGCAGATCAAGGAGGGTGTTATCCACAAAGGCCGAAGGCCGAGGTGGATAACATCCTCCGATCTCTGCAGAATTCTTCATATCCTACGAAAGCCGAATTCAACAATTGCTTTATTATTCATTCAAAATATTTGTCCGTTCTTAAAAGGAGTTTCGCCATTTCTCTCTTTGTTTTTCCGCTCACCAAAAATAACACAACCTCGTCCCCAGGTTTTCTCTGTCAACGGTTCAATAATCTGCAGCGGGCTGCACTTTTGATGTCATTGATTGAATGTTTGGTGATTATGGTGAATTATGGGTGTGGTTTTAGCCAATTAGAAACGGGGAAATATTTTGAATGAATAATAAAAGATAATATACTTGGTCAGGAGCCCATTACTGGGAGCCTGCAACTCTCATAATAAGCCAATGCAACGCCATTTTTACAGACCAGTCTATTTTAGATATTCGATTCTTTCCCGCAAAATAGGCCAACTCCAGTCTACATAAGCACGCTTAGGATAAAACGGTACGGATAAAACAATGCGGCTTCACGTGAACACTGATTGTCAAAATCTACATTCTCTTTCCAAGCTTGTGCCATCATTACGTTAGCAGCTTGTACCAGTTCTTAGTTTCTATCCAGTTATATATGTACTATATGTAAAAAATACAATTTTCAACAAATCAGTGCACACATTTTCTTTGGGCTATTTTCTAACTGACAATAATACACGCAAAAGATGTTTACCATGACGAGGATACGAAAAAAACACACCTGTTTTTCCCTCGAGTTTCTATGCTCAATGTATTCCTTGATTTTTGCAACAGCTTCATGTACAACTTGACTATGCCCAGGATAGATAAGATGTGGTGACAAATTTAAAATCACCTCTAATGATTTCATGTGTGTGAAGAGATCCTCAAACACCTGTAGAATGGTACCTCAAGTTATTAATTATGCAATTTTTACAGTACCGCACAGCACCAAATAGATTTTGTCATTTTGTAACTTACCAAAGGGCCTTTTTTGATTTAGGTAGACCTTCGCAGTCCTCATCAACTTAAGAATCATGCCTTCCCAGTCTGGTCTACGCAGTAACAGAAAATCGGATCGCACTGTGCTATCGGGCAAACGAAGACCAAATAAACGAGTGTCAAATAGATACAATGTCACATCTTTCAGCGAGAGTGTCACAAGCGCGTTCAGTTCCTTTACCTCCACATCTGCGGTTTCCAACATCTGCTTGATCTGGTATTATCGGTACAATAATACGTCATGATCTGTCCCGATATAGTCAACTTCATTTCACTCAACTAGGGTAACGATTCCCCAGTCAATCAAGTGCCTCTGGAGTCTCTGGAGAAACAACGTCAAACTCCAAAGTTCACAGTTTGTGAGATCTATCACTCTCCGAAAAGAAAAGCAATGCAGCATTCAGTTCTTTTCGTATATCGTCTCAAACTCGGCGTCACTCAACTGCCTACAGGTCATCTCAGTGCAACGTTCAATCGAGAACGACGCACTTCAACAGCAGTGCCCTTTTATACTCTCTGTCTATCCCACTTTTACGGAGTACTAGTACTTTTCCGACCAATCACCATCCAGTTGCATCACGTGCATCACCTTATGAGGGCATGACCTGACTCTCACGACACTTTTACCTGATTGGTTCTATGGAAAGCATATACAGAAGCGCGATCTCAACACAAGTCATTCGAAGCTCAAGCGAGATGCCACTGGAGAACCTTTAGTGAATCCTTCGCATCCCAATGCCATACCGCCCATTGATCCCAAGGATCCTCGAATCGTCCATCCCACGGGTGAATTTGGACTGGAAAGTTACATCGACCTCGGATATGCGTCTCCTGCCAAGTATCCGAAATCCAAGCGCAAAAACACCAAGAAACAAGGCAAGGGTGCCAAGAAAAAAGCTGTATTTTTTCGCAGAGTCCAAAGGAACCATCCAAGGTGGAAGTATGACAGCCGTTGGGCTAGACAAGTTCAAGAAAGACCCAGTAGTCCTGACAGAAATACCCCCTGTACCTGATGAAAAGGGAGAAATCGTCGAGGTGCAAGTCCTGAAGGAGGGGAAAATACCAGAAAAGGTGCAAGTGGCCGTATTTGATCCCGATGAGTTCTTGGGAAAATGGGAACAGCATCAGTTTGGTCCTCAATGCCCTCGATGTCAAGTACCCATGAAATTTGAAAGCATTCCGGGGTCAGGGGGTGAAAATTTCAACTACTACCGATGCCCCACAAGGTGCTGGGAACAAGTGTTGCGTGGCCTGCCCTGGCAATGAAGTGGAGAGTATCTGAGACGCGTGGAAAGGCAAACCCACTCATGCTACAAGACGAATGACCCGGTCCGTTTCCGATGTGAGTGTGACCTCTCTCTGGTACTAGCCACTTCCCACTCAGTCAACAACCCAGAGCGACTCTATCTCAAGTGCCTTGCTCGTACCTGCGAGTTCTTTCAATTGATCAACCAACCCCCAGAGGTCTGGCCAAAGACATTTTCATTGACAGGATACATTAATTTCAAGAACTTTAATTAACATTTTCACACAAGTTTTATTGCCAGGGGCATTGCTGGACTTTATACATGATTTTTATTTCTAATAAGTTTTTTTTCCACACAAAGATTATTGTTCACACATTTCGCAGACTGTCATCTCTGTCAAGCTGGTGCCTCATTTCCTCCTGTCCCTCCTGATTAAATTTCTCATAATAAAATTGGATCAGATTGATATGTCTTTGCGCAGTTCTCTGTTGTCTTTCTCGCAAGTGCTCATGGAAGGACTCGAATTCCCAGCAACTTATAAAACGTAATACGATCCACTGGTGGTTTCGCGCCTACGGTGTAAAAGTCAATGTTGTTCTTTACCGCAATGATCGCATTGTAGAGGGTGCGGGCGAAGTTCTTCTCCATGCGGTTGTATCGGTGCTTCAACCGCGTCCAGTTCTCACTCTCCTTGTCAAAAAATGTAAAAATCAGGTCGATCATGACCTCCAGCTGGCTGGCCTCTGCAAAACGGCTCACAAAAACGCGACCCGCCAAGATGTCACAGATCGCCAGCCCGTCCTCTTCGTATCGGCGAATCCCATACTCATTCGATGCATCCACGGCCTCCTCATACGTGAATTCTTTTTCCTCGGCACGTGGACAGCACTCGCATTCAGCTCACGCAAGGCAGACATGACGCTCGATACACTGTAAACAGAAGAGTGACACCCCAAAGCGACTCACACACTATATAGGATTCGCGTCAACCAATCACAGCACGGATAGAAATCACGTGGTGGGCGTGACTCAGGGGGATAGGGTATCCCCTCTCACTCACACCGAGAGAGATTAGGCCCCAATCGTGAGAGACTGACTCATTTATAAAAGAGACGCAGCAACAGCACTCCACATGCTTGTTGCCTGTGCTCAAGATCATTGAAAAGGACAAAAAGATCACAGAAAGTCAAGAGGTGAGTTGGACTTCATTTTTTGATAAGAAAATCGGGATCCTGTCCCTACAATTCTTTTTTTTTGTGTCACCGACAGCCATGGACAAACAAAACTTTCAAAGGTGCTATGTTTGTAAACAATCAAGATTCATGCTGTCGCCAGGCCCTTCTTGAATTGCGGGGACGAGAACACCATGAAAAATTCATACTCTCCAGCAAGGGACCACTGAAAGAGGCCTGGGGGCTAGGCAGTGTGTGGGTAACCTGTTCTCGTGCATACTATGGGATGCACTACAATGAAACCGCCACTTACCAACCCATCTTCCTGGGGGACCACAAACAGCCAGCCCAAGCCCTGTCCAGAGTGAACCACGTGAAATCCTTCTTTCTCTCCTGCTCTTAAAAAGTTTATGGGCGCTAGGTCATTAGAACCCTTAGCACACGTCTCGCCTGTAAATAGAGTTGCCGCAATAAAAAATTGATGACAGAAAATCGTTGCCTTTGAAAACTGTTATAAAGTGTAGAGTGCTTTGGTGGTCTAGTGGTTAAGACGCCGAGTTGTGGCCTCAGAGACCCGGGTTCGATTCCTGACCGCGGCAATTTTTTCAGTTTACCCAACAAACCATACACATTTTAAAAAAACCTTATTAACAACGTTGTATTCTCTCCTTATAAAAAATACTTGTTTACAAAAATTATCAGTCTCTCTTAATCACCAACGATTTGGAGATGGATTCAGGATAGAATCCACGCTGTCTTTGACAATCAGCCTACAGAGTCTCGTCTTCTTTCTCCTCAACCTCACTAGCTGAGTCCAGCAACTGCTTGCACCAATCTCTGTCTTTCGCCATCTTCAATTTCAACTCGATCACATGTCTTCTCAATCTTTCAGTCTCGTCTTCTTCGCCGTTCTGGTCAACAGTATTTTTCAATTCCGTCTCCAACTTCACTTCTTCTGCCTCCGACAAAACAAATTCCGGCAATTTTTTAATCTTTTTTCTTGTCTCCTTCTTCTCATCCAGCGGATCATCCCTAATTGACTCGTCTCCGACCACGCTCCGCCTTTTTTATCCCTTCATTTTTGCAGACGTCATTTCCGGTCTAGTTTCTTATTGGTCAATTTCGGTGACTGCTGATTGGTGCCGGTCATCCTGTGATGCTTTGCGCCAAACCGCTATATCCCCGCCACTCGGACCCATTTCTCTCAGTCTTAACATGGCCGGCTGCCGAGTGGACCTGTGAGGAGCGAGGCAGAGAAAAGGTGAGACCGGTCCCAGTCCTCCTTCGAGGCAATTTCCCATGTATGCCTCCTGCGTTTAGGGTTAGGTTTTAGAGTGTCCTTCTTTGGCACGGACGCCATTTTGAACAGTTCATTGAATAATTAATTGAATGGAGGCCATCTTGAATTACATTAAGTGGTGACGTGATTTCAAACTTGGTCGCGCAATATACAAATGCAAAAACCTGTAATCTGATTGGTCGAGAGCTCGTCACGTGATTTTTTTTCCTGCAATTTGATTGACTACGGCCCCTATGACCCCTCTTTACTGCTACAGTTCGTTCTTCTTTTCTGAAGACGGGGAAGGTACCACGGATGATCTTACCCGGATTCTTCAACCAGAACTCTATCACGAAGCAGATTTTGTTTCACAACAGCGTAGACTTTATTGGATATCCTCGTCAGGCTTACAGAGGTTTTCGAAGTCTTCCCAAAGGTTTCAAGATGTTACAAGTTTTAACCAATGAAGTTGTCACAGGTTAACAATAGAGCAAGTCCTCTTTTTGGCATAAGTTGCACTCATATTTAAGTCAGAGAAACCTAATTTACTAAAAAGAACTAAATCAAATATCTTTGCTATACATAAAAGGTGGCTTCAGCTGTTCGAATTGCCCAAAATAAGAGATCATCGTATCTCGGTATGTTTACTTGTGCAAAAATTCCTATTCCGAGAGATTTCTATGCAAAGGAATACTTAAAAAGATAGTGAACAGAGAGAAAGCTAACTATGATCTTCGAGTAGGTCGTGATGAAAATTGACTTAAGTTTTAAACTGAAAGAGCATGGAAATTTGAGTTTAAACTCACGGATTAAGAACAAAGTACCTCGAAGGTGTTAGAAATGTAGAGGTCAGCACGATTTTAATGAGTCTTAGAAAACTTCTTATTATGCATAAATGTGTGACCTCGATACACCCTAAAGTAAATTTTGGCCCCTCAGGATATTGCTTCCTAGGAGACACGCCAGCTGAAATTACGTTTTCGTATGTAATGTTAGCGAAATAATGTTTGTTTCCTAAATGAAAGTAACGTAAGTGCCAATCGGAAATAGAGTTCGTGGAAGTTCGGTTGTTTGTTCTGATTCACAGATTAAAGTAAACCTCAATAAAGACCGTAGAAATACGTGTCTGTATAATATATCCAGCTAAATCGTTTCTCAGAGTTTAGCCATAAGATTGCAGTTAAGAGTGGGTTGTCCATAACTGAAAGTGATTTGAAATAATTTCTCAGGTCTAGGACAACGGGATGAAGTTTTTCGACTTGTTGCATTCTTTGGTGTATGGAAACAAGTATATCCCAGATTTTTTTCTTATTTTTACTTCTAGCCTCCTTTCTAAGCTCTCAACGTCTACTTGTTTGACTGGCGCCGTGCCAGGAGCGTTCTTCCTCCTGAAGGCCGTACTCCTAACACCCTTCTCCCACGTCTTTCCTCCGTCTTTTGTAAATTCAAAGGTACAGCAGGCTGCTGTCCACATCTCTGCAGGAACATTCACACGGTAATTGGTATCATCCTGATAGTCACTGAATCCATCTTTGCCAAAGAATCTCGTTTTCGAAGGACCCAACATCGTAGAAGGAATCGCACCAACAACGATAAACATTTGAACGTTTCGCTTGTTCTTCTTTGCACAATTGTCTCTTCCCCAGACCACGAGTCTTCCTTCAGCGCTTTGCCACGAGACAGAGTTGAAATCCCAAAACTGAGGGACCGCATTGGTGTAAACAAAAGTTGCTTTTTTTAAGCTTCGGTCTCCTACGCCATACTGTGAGGCAACCAAGTGACCTCTATGCATTTTGTAAAGTCCTTCGATCCCGCACCAATGCAAACCTTATACGGCGGGCGGATCGAGTTCTTCCTTATGAACCAATCTACGTCAACCTTAAGCCTACAGTCACCTCTCCTTTTGTAACAAATCTTTCGTTGTAAAGCCTTGTCGTAGTCCTTGTTTGATTGCTGAAAATATTTGTCCACCCCACTCTTGCTAAGGATGAATTTTTGGCTGGTTGGTCGGCGGCCAGGCGCTCCAGAAAACTGACTTCCACGAATCACAGTGGCGGCAAATATCGGTATTCGATTTTTACAGTCGTACAGTATACCTACTGTGCGGTCTTCGCATAAATACGCTAAGTTTCGTTCAGCCAAAGTATTGTCCACCTGTCCGAACAGTGTCAAACCAAATGGCACGTGTTCCGTTATATTCAAGCTATCTTTTGGTTTTCCGTGAGCGTCACAAGCTCCCATAAATAAGCACTCACAGCCAGATATCCCCGATGAACTGCAGTTGTAATCTCCGGATCCCGTAACCTGAAACAGAAGGTGTTCGGACAGCGCTAAAGCTAACAACAGGCCTATGAATCTGGCCATGACTACTCTGAACTGAAAGGCTACGTAGACAGATTCCTGATGTAAGCCTGGCTCGTCATGCGCCGAGGATTTAATATAATAGCCAAAATGAGGCCAAAACAAACAAGCCGCCACGCCTTTACTTCCTTGTGTTCAGCTGTAAAGTGACGCGGACATGTCAATGGCGAAAAGCCGAACAACAAGCGCAGTACTAAAAGTTAAAGGGTCAGAAGTACTAAACCTAACTCAAAACCTAACTCAGTTCCTTTAAACACGAAGATTTAGGAATTCCTCAGAGATGCCCAGAAAAACATGATCAAACAAAAGAGGGATTTCCGCCTCCGCTCATCACTGCCAAAGTGAGTAGTTCATTTTCCAAGAAAAACATTTAAAAAGATAACATCACTTTAAATGACCACTGGGACAGAATTCCAACTGTGACAGGCAGCGCGTATTGTCACATACGCCACGTTATGCTATCAGTTCATTCCGTTTCAATCACGCGATTGGGTTTTTTGCGAGATAGTTCCTGTGCATGTCGCTCAAAACCTAACTCAGTACGTCTTCGATTGTTTTCCTTTAAACACGAAGATTTTGGATTCCTCAAAGCTGCCAAGAAAAATGGGATGTAACAAAGGAGGGATTTCCGCCTCCACTCAGCACTGCCAAAGTGAGTAGTTCATTTTCTGAGAAAAACGTTTAAAATAACATCACCCCAAATGACCACAGACACAGAATTCCAACTGTGAAATGAGAGGCAGCGCGTATTGTCACGTATGCCACACTATGTTATCAGTTCATTCCGTTTCAATCACGCGATTGGGTTTTTGCGAGATAGTTTCTGTGCATGTCGCTCTTTCAAAATTCCTGAGAAAGACATCCGGTTTTCCAAGACATGATTCCTGGCAACCGGCATATTGGGCTCTTTCAGTCATTAGCTGCATGTGACTATTTTTAGACATCACCAACAGACTCAAAAGCCAGCTGAAACTGAGCCAGCGCACCAGTAGCATGCGTAGCAGGCGTTTCCAAAAACTTACACGAAGGAAACGAAACTGCGAGGGAGGGAGTGCGAAAATAAGGAGCAGAGAAAATTCTTGAGGCGAGCGAAAAAAAACGCGATTCCTTTTCTCCCCACTCCCTCCCCCTTCTGGCTTACCCGCTCCCCACTTCTCCGCAATTTTATGCTCACCCCAGGCGTCCTTCTTCGCTCGCCCCCTTTTTCGCTCGCTTGTTCGATCTCTGCCAGAGTTAAGGAATAGAATACCAAACAAAGAGTATCTCCTTTGCTGTTATTGCACGTGAACGGGGCGAGTGAGGACAATGTTATCTTGCAATCGATGGTCCACAGTCTAAGGTTAAAGTCCACAAGATATCTCAGCAGCGTGATTGAGAGATAGTCTTTTGCTTTGATGTTATCATTAGGCTTTCATACTCTGCTTGGCAGCCGTTACAACCCAATTAACAGCTGCTAAAGAGAATGGGCTTGCCATGCATTACTCTAAAGGAAAGTCTAAGAAGAAAACTTATAAGAGATCCCTTGGAATGGCAGCTTAGGACGACTCTAGGGTGTAACTTCCACGGCAAAACCAGAAAATGCACTGGGCAAAAAAATCCGAAAAATTGCCATTGTTGACAAAAACCGAAAACCAAAGACTAAATTGAAGAAAACCCGCAAACAGCACAAGACACCCAAACCGAAAACCGCAGTTTTAAGGCGCAAAAACCGAAAATACCGAACTAAAAATCGGCCAAATCCGCAAAACCGACATTCCCAGCGTCCCTTCTACACACTTATGTCCAGGATTGAACGCAAGTATTGTTTAATTATTACTTCATATTTGACAGGGCTATTCGACCTTTTTAGATTACTCCATATTTGACAGAAATGTGTGTGGTTTGGTGGCTTTTTACCAATGAGGACACTTTGTGATGCTTCTCATAAGAAATTTGAATCTCATTAGCGTTCAATCCTGGACATATCTCCCTCAACCTGGAATGATATAAAGCTGAATCGGAGAACATATATCGAAATGCCTTTTCGTGCCTTGGCGAACATGCTACCTTTACTTTCTATTTGTTTCAATCGATTTTTACGCATAGTTAAAAGATTTCAGAACTTTTAACCCTTTGAAAGTTTTCCCATTACACGTTTTCCTATTACTCTGTTACTCGTTACTGACTAGTTATTACCTTGACGTTACTCTGTTTAGTATTTTAGTAGTTTAGTATTTTAGTAACACAGTTTTCATTTACTTGCCCTGCTAGCTTTTTTTTTCTTCGTTCATTTCTTCTTTTTTACCCAAAATAATGGGGGTGCGGGCCCCCGGGCCCCTCCCCTAGATCCGCCACTGATAAACACGCTATGTTTCGTTCACCCAAAGGATTAATATTCTGAAAAATGCAAAAAAAAGAAAAACAAAAAAACAAAAAAAACAGACTTATGAATCTGGTAATGACTACACTGACGTGATTGAAGGCTACGAGGATTGAATCCTGGCCCCGGTTGTTCGAAAAGTGGACAACGCTATCCACTGGATAAATCACTATCCAGCGGATACCGTGGTTTGTTTTGTCAGCACTTATCCGCTGGATGGTGATTTTTTCGATGGATAGCGTTATCCAGCCTACATACATACATACATACATACATACATACATACATACATACATACATACATACATACATACATACATACATACATACATACATACATATATACATACATACATATGTATGAACAACCGGGGCCTGATGTAAGCCTGGCATGACAGGTCCTGAGGATTCTTTGCCTAATGAAGCTAAAGATAACGGGGCACCAAGTTTTTTTTTCCGTTCTTGTGTTCGTGGAAGGTGAGGGAGTAACTGCCGAGTACCTCGCCATTTGAAGTTATACCCCTGAAAAAGCTAGCTACATGGATACGCAGTTATCTCCCGCTAACGCTTTAAGGTTATTCCTCACAATTGCATTGCGCATCCTTTCTGCGCATAATTTATGGCGTCATTTAGCACGCCCGCGTGCACGCGCATATTGAAAACATGGCGGATTTGCCTTGATATTGAGCGCTGTCAGTTGGAAAATGGCTATAGCTCACCAACGAGCACGGGCACCCCAACTTTTTTTTCAGTCATTGTAATCAACTTATCATAAACTTTGCTTGAGGAAAGACTGATCTGATTCCTATTGCTGAAAATTGAATAAATAACGAAAATAGCAAGTAAACTGTGGCCTTTTCTAATTTGCCCTATGGTAACCATGTCAAGAAATTTGGTTGAAATTTTAATCAAGAATTCAGCTTTCTGTCTAAATCAAACTTTAAAAGTTTATTTATGTCCGATACAATGCATTGACTCCAGTTTAATGCGTGTTCTCATGAGTCTCGGTCACAAAAATTTACAATTATTACTGCTAATGCGTTCTTATAATAAGCATTAAATAATGCCAAAATGGGTCATTTTCAATGCCCCAGTGCTCCTAAATGAGTATGGGCACCCCCTTTTTTATTTCAAAATTGAAGTTCTCATATGATGAATATTCAGTGGGCAAAGTTTGAACGAAAATCTATTGTCAGTTTTATTTCAGGGGAATTACCTTAAGAGCGAAAAATCCATATGTGTCATACTTGTCTGGTGTTGGCTACGCGGCTACGCGGCTACGTAGTTGTGAAGACCACTCCTCCCCCTCAAAATATGTTAAAAAGGAAAGAAGTGGCTACGCGGCTACGCAGCTACGGGGCTACGCAGTGACTGCGTAGCCGCGTAGCCATCTTCACTCTCTACATGTACTCTCTAAGACAGCTTACATGCTGCGTGTCTGCGTAGCCGCGTAGCCACACTTTTCAAGATCTCTTTTGAGAGTGGAGGGATATTCAGCAGTTAAGTCAAGGAGAATCTCGTGGTCGGGGGGATAGTTGCTGTGGGTTCATTGAGAGCTCTTGGAGCAAGGACGAGAACCAACAACAAACTCAAGCCACATATGACGTCGGATCCGGGAATCAAATCCGGGCCACATTGGTGGGAGGCGGAGCGCTCTCACTACTGCGCCATCCCTGTTACCTATTAATTTAAATCAAGCAAAATGTACCGATGCCAACCTGAAGTAGCAGTTTGAAGATAAATGTGAAGAAGCTCCGGGCGGCGGCCGGAAATACTGCAACTTTGCAATTAAATTGACTCGAAGCACAACTCTATAGCACTGACTCAACAGTGACCCATTAATAATAACGATCTCAATGACGCAAAATCTCTTCGAAATTTTTGTAGTTGAATCCGCAACTTTTCTTTCCGAATACGACTTCAGGTTCACACATCCCGCGAATCCGGATAGTTTTATGTTACGTGAGGACGGGGAAATTTTTGAATCCGGAAAGAAAACGTTGCATGAGGATTCAAAAATATCTGGATACCGTGTGGGGACGGGGCCTTAATCATCAAAGTGCTTATTTCATTCAACATGCAGGCTATTCGTTCAAAGTATCTTGTAAACATTCTTATATTGGAAAACTCGCCAGATTGATTTCCTTCGTTATGCGAAAGGGCGGAGAGTATTCTCTGTTTTCACCAGTCATTTGGTCAAAACAAAAAATCGTAACCATTCAATAAATAAATTCAAGAATCTGGGATATGATAGATGATTGTTATATGAACAACTTCGCCAAGAATCAGGTTTCTGCTCTTTTCCTTTTGTCCGTTATTCGCAGAAGTGTGTTACCCAAATTTATAGTGGAGCTCCAAGCGGAGCACCATAATTATAGAAACAGAACCGTATGTATGCATAGAAATAGGAACTCATCATGAAACTATTTTTTATGGTCAAAATGGCTAGCGGCATGGATCACGGGTGCGTGCGCCCAGCGACTACAACGACGACGACGTCGCGCAACATGGCGGCCATCCAGCTAATACCAAGTCATGTATAATTACGTAATTCCTGACGAAATACCCATCATAGCACCACATTGCAAAATCAAAAAGAAATTACAATTTTGATTTCATGCAGATTTGTCTTCTCTCCGTTGCGAATACATTCATTTTTTCGCGTTTAAATACCCGTAAAGTTTGACCATATATGGTCATATGGCAGAAAATTTGAATTTCTTTAATTACCTGTAACTTTGCGCCATTTTATCAGATCGAGATGGGGTTTTAACCAGAAATCATAGAATTCTTTGCAGAAAACTATTATCAAGTCTTTAATACTTCTTTCCTGAAGTTTCTTTCGGATGCCAAATATGGACATCATATATGACGTCACAATAGCCGTCACATGGGATGAAATAAGTATCAATAAATAGGTAATTTATCAACCTACTTGCCTGCCAAGTTTCGTTATATTCGATGCATTATACTTCTGTCTATGGCCTAGAACTCTTTGTTTTGGAGGGAATGGGTGGAAAAGCCCTAGCAACGGACCACCGTGGAAAGCCAGAACAAAGCATAAACCTTGTCTGAAACATATCTTTCCTATTGTAGGGTCCAGCTGCTAGATACCTGTAAAACATTGAGTTTCAGCAGGAAGTGGATAAAACTGCACGATCTACAGTGAAACAGGGAAGACAAATAGAGGCTGTGGAGAGTCAAGTCGGTGAAATTAATCCTGCGGGTTTGGCAAAAGTCTAGGGTAGGTAGCATTAATACTACGGAAAGTTACTGCACACCTTTCATACAGACTTGTAGCTGTTTCATTCTTGATGTCGACAGTACTGGCTTATAGAGCGGTGAGACTGAAGGAGCCTGACGTGAATAAACTTTGGAAGGTTGAGGGAGAGTTTCCTCCAGTCCCTTCTTGTTTTTCCCTTTTCGTACCAGTGTTGCTTAGCTGCATACGCATGTGCATGTTGATGGGTACAATCTCGGTTATCATGCAGAAAGGGACCGCGAGAAGCTTATTTTTAAAAGTCCCTCTTATCAAACAGATCATTGCTGTTAGAGATAAAACTCAGTGGTAAATATGACCTTTAGCAAAAGCTGCCTGAGATTTCCCCGCACTCTCGCATCGAGCTGACGGAGGTCTTATATGAGTTGCTGTCGTGGCATACTATAGGGTTTTAAGGTGCCTGACAGCGATTTCTAGTACTTGCTAAGCGTCTATGCACTTTGGAGGATGGGTGTCAGGTGATAGCACGATAGTGGTATCAAAGAAACATCAAACCGTCGTTAAGCATCCTAGCCTATGGCAATTTTCTTGACATCGTAGCTTGGTTACTATGGCAATAGTAAAATCTGCAGAAACACAGTTTAGCTTTTAGTAATTAACATCGAGCTCGGTGGCCCTTATTTTCATTGTTGAACAGTGATTAGTCGTGGAGATCTGACATTTTACCTAGTGCAAAATTAAATAAATTCGCGGGAAAAATTTCAGAGCCACCTTAAATTTTTGAACATTTAAGGCAGCTCTAAATCAGCCCCACAGTTTTAAGTTTTGTAATAAGATGAATCTAGACATACTCACCACAAAATAGATGGAAAATGCAAAATAAATATGAAGGCCTGTATTTGAGTCACTTGTTAGAACTCTTTTCGCAGACAAGGGAAAGAAATAGGTGACGTCTATCGCAGGGTTAACCCCAGTATAATATTCGCCTTTTGTGTATCTGACTACAGCTTTAAATCTAAAAAAGAAAGGTGTGAAATCGTATCGCCGTTTGAAGGTGAATATAACCAAGAGTTGTGTGCACTAGTGTGGTTGAAATTTTAGTATATGACAGACCATGTGTCCGTTCTCCATTGTTGTGATAAAACCAATCAGGGTACGTGAAATTTGAAGTTTTTGCAAATCTTGCCCATTTTTTTACATGGGAAGTATTTGGCAGACAATGCACATTGAAAAGAACTGCTTACTTATTTAGTACCTCATCCTTTCCCGAGCCCTAGTCCCCCCACCCCCTACCAATCAGATTCTACCAAGCAGTTCGCTAAAAGTTCACCTTGCTGTAGTTTTATCTTAGTGAACAGGACCAACACTTTGTGCAACAACATTTTATTTGCAGGACAGATAAAAGTACAAAGCCTTTTGTCTGTACACAACTTTCTATATACATAGGGCACACAAATCATAGTTATTTACAACTAAAGAAATTACAGACGAACGGTTTCTTTTTTTCAGTGTGTACATCCAAAACTAAAAATAAACAGGCTTCTGTTGCTGTAACGCTTACCGCTTTTGACAAGTTTTTGTCGTTTTGGTCATAAATAGGATATCGATTTTGGCCATTTTGGGCATAAATAGGGTATGGTTTTGTAATCAAGTCTTGAGAAGAAGCTACTTTTCCATCATTGTCGATAAGATCCAGAACTGAACCAGGGACTGAGTATAAAGAAGGTCTGAAAGAGGGTATTAATGAAAGGGTCAGGTCATAAAAAGGTAGGGAAAATGACATGTTTTGCTCATAAACATGGTGAGCGTTTTCGGAAGCGGGTCGCACTCCCTCACCCAGTTTTGCAGGGAGTACCTCCCCGGGGCTAACGCACCATATAAGTCAACACTGGAGTAAAAGTTGTTTTGCAGACCTTCCAGATCACAGCTGTTCGCGACCTATTATCACTGTGCATTCCCTGGCTCTCACTGATCAAGAAACAGGAAACACGGGCTCAATCAATCCTCAGCCAGTCCGTTCATACACGGGACACAGTCAGCTGTCATACATGCGCGTAAGATACCATTTATAGCTAATTTGCATATCACAGAGACGTGATCCATACTGCTTCTGACCAAATATGATAAAATAAAATCACTGGATGAGCAAAAGCACACTCAAAAACAGGTTTTACAAGAAACGATTGAAAATCAGGCAACCACCGCGAAGATTGTACCCAACGCGTATCTTTGATTGCAGTTTGTGCTGAACTTTTTTTTCAAAGTGAGGAGAAAACTGGTGTCCAGGACTGCGCGGTCCTACAGCTGACTGCGCCCCTTTAAATGGCACTTCGTGATAAATTTGAATCACATACAAGACCTACAACCCTGGTCAAAACATCATGGGACAGTTATGAAACTTAAGAGAGAAAATGCACTTTGTTAAATAAACTCTGAATCCACCTCTTAAAAAAAGGTTGGCAATGTTGTTAGTAAACTATTTCCTTTGTCCCCCCTTCCCCCAAGCAATGTTGAGTCTACCGAAAATGACTTGAACGCCTGACATCAACATTGTATCGAGGGAAGGGGGGAGGGGGAAATACGTCATTTTTACGGGTTTATTGCCTCTATGTCCCAAGAGTTCTGGCCAGGGTTGTAGGCTTGTAAGAAGTCCGATGCGTTTTTTCGTTTATGGGTGCTTGTGAAAGATTGGCGTCCATGCCTCCCCGGTTTGAGTGTCTTTCGGTTGCGTAGTGAAGGCAACATATCGTTTTTCCACATTTGAACGATTACGTGCGATTTACTGCTTTAAACCCGTGGTGGAAGACGTGACTCTGTAGGCTCATCTGGTTCTAGATCTCCCAAGAGACTGTCGGATATTTTCCCTCTCAAACGACCTGTATGCTGCGAGAATTAAGAACAAGGAAATGTTTTACTACTAAGGTTGCCTCAATATGTGTGCTTGATGTGCAAATATGAACATCTTTTCATAAATACCAAAATGAAGGTTCTTTTAGCTAGTATAAAAGCCGATATAGAAATCTTTCCTGTCAATCAGGGATCGGTGGGAAGAGATGTTTTTAATAGGCCTTTTGCAACAGTTGGTCACGTGACCGATAATTTCTAAACCTTTAGCTACAGCAAAATGAATTTCAGAGCTGGAAAGAGCATGTTTTAAATAACCAGGACACCAATTTTCAGCCCAATGCCGTGTAAGGTTGAGATTTAATGACGATTTGAATATTGCAAAAATTAGAAGGTTTTGTATGGAAGCGAGGAAGCTTTGCCCTCCAGAAACCTTTTCTGTTATTAATCACTACCAAAAGAAGCTGCTGGCATATAACCATTGGAGATAGAAAGAGGGGTAAAATATTAGGAAAAATGGAAATTTCTAGGCCCTTACACCGAAAGGCAAAGATTTTATGGCAGCTTGAAAACTTGCAAAATTACAAGGATTTGTATGGAAAACCACTGGAGCGTGACTGGAGGCCAAAGCGACTTCTTCTCATACAAATCCTTCTAATTTTTAACGTCCATAAAAATTCCCCCTTAAAAGATATAAACCTGAAAATATGCATGTAAGCTTATTTGGAACTGTTCTTTCCATTTCTGATAACATTATGCATTACCAATGATTAATCAGTGTGTTCTTGAAAAGCAAGTCACGTGACCAACTGTTACAAAAGGCCTATTACATTAGTATGATCAGAGATGACATCAATGGCAGAACTACTTACAGTTTTTGGACGTTGGATTTTGGGAGGCGGTGAATACGAACCACCCACTGAAAAATTCAAAAAAGCAGAAATGAGAGGTTAAAGATTAAATCTGTGACGATATTTGTCAGTTCAATGCACACTACCAACATAGCAAACTACTCAATCCTAGATTAATTACTAACATTTAGTTCAGTTCTGGCTCTAAGCAGAGAGGGGCAGAACTGGATTACCTAAAACTGTCAGGCTGCAACAACATTTCGCCGATATCTTCTGTACAAAAGAGTGGAGATGGAGGCACTGAAAATAAGATGTCTAGCCCATGAACACAAGACGTGGCCTCTATCGAGACTCGAAATAGTGATCCTTGCTCTGAAGTCCAACTACTTACTCACGGGACCCGGGGCGTCTATCATGTTTGTTCGTTACAAACATTCCGTGACGAAAATGCTCGCAATCGGTCAAGCGACTAACATATAAAATCAAGCACGACTGTTCTACTTCAGGCTACGTGACCAAAAATTACTAATTTGAACAGCAACCACTGCATATTTTACGTTTTTCAAAAAAATTGCTCGATTGTTCGCTGGTGTGAAAGTTCATTCCGACTATCGGGATAAATTCATGACTTACCAGGGTCCGGTGTGGTAGCTTGTCTTTGTGGAAACACAACAGGGGGTGGCCAAAAACCGCCCCCACCACCAATCGGTTGAACCACATTGACAGGCTTAGCAAGACGGGCTGCTCCGGACGGAACAAACAATGGTGATGCGGCATATGTGTCCGGTACCGTCCTGTATGAGGACAGGGGACGCTTTTCTGTCCGAGATGGGGATCTGGAACCTAAGAGAAATGAATGCCAAGCTCAAAATAGAAATTCTCCTTTTAGATAGTTATGAGAATCTTGTGGTAAATCAAGACTCTACGCTTACATTTTTAGTTATTCTTAACACCTGCCCGCAAGACAATTAATTTTTACTCTCAGTAAAAAAAAAAAAAATGAAATAATAATCGATGAAGACGAGGATTCTGAACATTACATACAGTGCTCCTTTAATTAGGAAACAATATCTTCTGGGAAATGTGTTTCGGGAAACTTATATTACCTGCGCCAGAACTTGGTCTCGACAAACCGCTGGTCAGATGCTGCTCGTATTCATAAATCTAAATAACGGAAATAAAAGAACCAATCAAAACAAAGAATAAACAATGAGTCACGCCGTATACCAGTCAAAAGAAACAATGGGCAATGTGGGGTGGAACGCTGAACGAGGAGAGTTTCAAAAATAATAAAACGTTCTCTGTGTAAATGCGCTAACACTAAGAAACTTCTGAAGACCAGCAGGAAGAATTTGCACGTTAAGAAAAAAGGTTTAACTGAAACCTGTCTTTGTAGATCCTCTACGCGTTCAAAAGCATCGAGTTTCAAGTTCCGTTCATGATCCAGTTGCAGCATCATTTGCTTCAGAGCCTAGAGAATCAAAAATCACAATTAGCTGTTAGGACTTTGTATTGACTCTCGAAACTCTTGTTACTTCCCTTGATGTGCTCAATACAAATGAAGGAAACTGAATACGTGAAAAATTACAACGTGATTAGGCAAAAACGTGCCAGTCATGACATTCGTGCGTTTTTCCGAGCATAGAACTTTTCTACCTTGGGTGGCGACAGTAGTCAGCCCAGATTAGTCAGGAAAGCCAATTAACAGCTTGTGTCTCTTTCCTGTCACCGGTTGCATGTAACGCATGCGCAGTATTTTGGAGCCACGCTATTGATATCATTGCATTGGCTCAGATATCATCAGGTATTATACTTTGACCGACTGTTGGAAAAAATCATTTGTAGAAGGAAAAAATCAGCGTGAACAATCATTGACTCCTAAACAAGCTGGATGAAAAATTCAGGGTACCTTCTTAGACTGCTCTTGCGCGAAAAGGTTTCTTCGCTGATCTCTGTCCAGGTTTTCTGCACAAAGAAAACAACTTCAATACAATAATCAATGAAACACAACCACCGCCAACAACAACAACAACAACAACAACAACAACAACAACAACAACCACAACCACAACAACAACAACAATAAGAACAACAACAGAACAGTGCCTTTCACATTTCGCTTACGAGTAAGAAGACGGAGTTGCAATTCTTTCTCCTCCAGATCAGCGATCTAAAACAAGAAAAAAAGGTAATTTAACTCAAGAGTGAACTCCTCGTAAATGGATTAAAACTACACTCTAAACTCTGCACCAAACCCTCACAAAAAAGACAAAAAGTGAAGATAAAATAGTGAGGTAACAATCAGTCAAATCCACTCACAAGTTTATCGATGTTTGTAGATTTCGCCAGCTCCAGTTGTCTCATGCTGTTGGCTTCTTGCATTTGAGCGTGCATCTTTTGTAGTTTGGCCTTTTGCTATGAATGATAAAGAAGTTGACTCGATAAAAAGAACCGAAGCGCTCCCCATAAAGTAACAAGTATTTTTCTTGTAAGATATAATAATTCAATAACCCAATACACATACTAGCAACATCTGTTTTGTTATTTTAAGGGTTCGGGTGGGGAAAACCTTTTTTATGGGTACATTCATTCCCAAACAAACCAGTATTTGGAGCACTGCAGACTCGCAGGTTGAGAGATGTAAAACTATTATATGGCAAGCTCCGTGAGCGGGCAAGATGAACCAAATCGTGCGCTGTGCTACCCGAGGTGCCCCGTGAGAAAGATTTCCCCGAAAGTCAAATAATAAATCCTTCATCTGGAATCAAAAGTCCAAATTTTGGAGCTTCAAAGATCTTCCAGCGGCATACATTTTTTTTTTTTTAACTTAGTAACATTCCTCATGAAAGGCACGAGCACGACTACATCCGAGAGTGGTATTTATTTTTCCGCGAGCACAAAACTTTTGTGATTCTTACCTCGTATTGTAACTTCTTACGCAGTTTCTGGCACTCTCGCTCCACCTCAGAAAGGGCCTGGAAATAAACAAAAATGAATGTTCAACATTATTGTGACAATAAAACGGTAACACAGAAAATGGTCACGCTATGCACTGTATTGCGTGACCATACATTGGAACTTCTGGCGACAGTTAACACAACGATTTCTCAAGCTGAGCACAATTTGTAAACGTACCTTTCTAAGGGCAGCTTGCTCCTGCTTAAAAAGAACTTCTTTTTCTTCAGCAATTTTCTTTACCTCCAAACACTCTCTTTTGGCTTTATCAGCCTCATCTCGCAAACCCTCCACCTTGAAAAATAATTTCAACACATTAACATATGAGAATCACGATTATCGCAAAGGAAACAAAAAATGAAAATAGCAAAAATAAGGTTTATTGAGTCAATCATGAATCTCTGTGAAAACTTGAAATAACTGTGGAAGCCTTCCCAGGTTCACAGTTGAACAAGAACTATGTGCAAGATGTAAGTCAAACAACCACTTACCGAATCGTGATACCGGATAAACAGACGGGTCCGCTTCCAGTTATTCATTGTCTTGATCTTGAGAAACTGGAAATATTTATAGAAGGAATGAAAAAGGAACCAATGAAGGTGATAGGAAACTCGGTTAAACACATAGACACCGTGTTTGAAAAAATGAAAGAAATCACAACAAAAACAAACAAAGAAACTAACAAACACACAAACAACAACAAATTGAAATAATTACATTTGACTCAAAGGACAACCGTTACTCTGTAGAGACTTAATTACCTTGTTTTCTTCGAATTTCATAAAAAGCGTTAAAAGAAAAGAAACTGAAAATGACCAAGCTCACCAACTGTCCAAGATATTTGTTTTCCTCTTGAAATTTTCGGATCTGTTCAGATTTGGCCAAGATTTGTTTTGAGGCAGCTTCGCTCTCCTCTGCAGGCGAAAAAGAGAAAAAGGAATTGATACAAAGAAGACGTTTAGCCATGAAATTTTGATCAATTTGGTGTGCCTGCTTACGAACAGAAACCATTACAAATATGGCAATCATTTTATTTCACGCCAATAGCAAAAAGGTTTTAAAGGAATATATATTAAAAAAACCTTTCAGTGTTCCA
>JAHPZR010012486.1:122500-142500 GCA_019787425.1 Platygyra sinensis | reverse complement strand
CACAAAACGAAACAATCACATCGCAATAATACGCAAAGCCAGCCCAGTCCGCGACCTAACACGTTCTCGTAACGTACGTACGCGTCGCTGAATGACTCCCATCAAGTTTTCTCGCTCTGGTCCCAATCCGTACGCGCTCACTAGGGAGCTTATGCAAACCACCACGACGACGGCAACGAGAACGTTACTAAACAAAAGATTTAGGGCGCGTTCGTTAGGGATCAATCCGGAAGAAGAATAACTGAAATAATGCGAGTAAGCGTTTGTTTGGGAGCTATTCTCATTCCGGAATACCTGGATTTTCGTTCCGGCTATTCTACTCCCAGGAGCAGAATAGCCGGAATATATTCGGGAATATATTCTTATTCCGGAATATCCCAAACGAACACGCCCTTAATGACCAAAACAATAGCTGTGCACGTGCGTTATACAGTTTTTGCACATTTCTTTGCCGTCCTCTGCAAAACACAACGTGAAATGACCAAGTTCTGCCTCACCTACGGAACGTGGACGACGACAGCTAATTTTTCGTATTTTCATTAACTTCGTCGTTGGATATTTAACTTATTAAAGTAAGTTTTTAGAGCTATTGGCGTACCGAGTAGATCTAGACAATCGCGAATTTAGCAAACCATTGAAAAATATAAAGTCATTTTTTACTTGGCGTCGTTCTCAGCGTCGTCGTTGCTTAAGCTCCCTACTGTTATGGTCTCCCTGTGGCATTTGCCAAATATGGAAATATGTAAATTAGATGTGTGCGTATATATGCGTGCGCATATCTGTAATAAAACGTGTTTCGAGTGGACCGCCATGTTGCTTTGGTGTGGCTCGATTTGTCTTATCAATACATGACACCTACCATAGTCACCTGTGTACTACACTGACGCAACTTCATAGCCAAATATACTTTAACAGCCTAGCATAGTACAGTACCTTTCAAAACAATTTCTTTCCCTCAGCATTGTTTCAGAAGCTAGTTTAACGAGGCATTTGTCCAAGTGATCCTGAAAACAATCAAAACATTGAAATAATAAAACAACACATACTAACGAGAAAAATGAGAATGGTTGTTAGTTTTTAAAAGAACAAGGCCAGGTCATTAATATAAATACGTGAAATCAATGCGTCCCTAAGTATTCAAATTAAAGGCATCTTGAGCTTTTGGCCATGTACAAATCACCTTTAAACTAAAGGAAACCTGACAATAATAGTTTACTAAGGAAGAAAAACACCAAAGAGATAACAATAAACCATAAAGAAACAAGGATGGTTAAGGATGGAGACGATCGACACGGATTAAAAACGACGCTTTGAAAAATTTAGTCTAAAGATGCACAAACTGTGACGTTGCTTCCTTGACAAGGAAAGCCTGTTATATTCTACGTTGTGTCTGAGACTTTAGATTGTGTACCTTCGTAAATGTTATTCTATCGTCCATTTCTGCGTGCTCCGCCATCAGATCCTGGACAAAATTCTCCACCAGATGAGGTTTGGCTATAGTACAGTTCTCTTTCATGACCTGATAACATGAAGTGGTAAACAACATAAACACTCACTATACACTAATTAAGAAATAGAAAACATGTACCGTGTTTCTATCGAGTTATACAAACACGAGTGGAAGTTTGGGAGAACGAGAAATGCTGTGGGAACACGAGCCGCAGGCGAGTGTTTCCACAGCTTTTTCGAGTTCTCCCAAACTTTAACGAGTGTTTGTATAACTCGATAGAAACACGAAGTACATGTTTCCTATTTCTTTTAGAAAACACCACAACGAGAAAAAGGAAAACAACTTGTTAACTTTGATCATCAAAATGTAAATTTTCTTTGCTCGCGCCATTACTACGTCAACAGCGCGCGCTAGTTCTGTGTCTCCATCGAGTTATACAAACACGATTTTTAACCAATCAGCGCGCGTGCTTTCGTAGGACTGTTTTCTAATTGGCATACAATGTACATTGTAACTTTCCTAGCTGAGGAAATTAGAAAACCCTTGGGGAAAACACTAAAGAGCATTATTTCCTGACCGGTTTTTTCCACAAGTCTGTTGGTAGAGTTGCATCATCTCTTCCTCTCTCGGACACCACCAGTGTGTGCTCACGGGATATCCTTCTGATGACGTCATAGATCATGGTGCACTCTAAGTTCTCTAAGAGTCGAATAAGCTGCAATGGTAATGGGAATTTCTTTTAGAGCGTAATTACAGCGTCAAATTATTGGAGTTATTAAGGTTTCCTAGTGTCAGAGAAAGTATTAGAAAGCTTTAAGAAACCCGAAAGTTACTAGATTGCAAGAATCATTTTGTACCAGTTCTCAACAAGTAACAGTATCTGGACAAACCTGTTTGACTTTCAGTTCCATTTCGGTCGATCCAGGGGGAGAGGACAGAGGTTCATCGTCGTTTACAAGCGCACCAAGGGCTGCATACTCTTGGCCCTGTTGGGGGAGGGGTGGAGAAACTACCAATCAAATAACAAACAGGAAGAAGGCAGAGGAGAAAAACAAACAAACAAACAAACAAATTAAGAAGCAAAAAGAGTGAATACCATACCTGACCCATCTTAACAGCGACTTGTTGATAAACTGGTTGCAGAATTTCAATCTTGTAAACTTTGCTGAAATGCGATGGAGTATATAATTTAATGTTAGCAATTCATTTATTGTACCGCCGAGCAAGAGCCATTTTCTTTCGGCCAGAGCATGAAAATTGGGAAAAAAACCGCATCAGTGTCTCGAGTCATTCATTAAGTGACTGTAGCTGATAGTAGTGTACTCGAAGTCGAAACTAAATCACAGATAATTGCCTGAACAGTTACAAAAAGCGAACTGACGAAAGGAAAGCAAAATGAAACTATTTACAGTTGTCATCCGCAATGAACAGAAAAATCAGCTACATAAATGAACTTTACAGCTGGAAAAAATTTAAAGCATATATTGTTGACAACTTTTAACTCTGTCACTAAGTAAGACTTGTCATTAATTACCTAAATTTGTCATCTGGTGTTTCTGGAGAGGGGAACTAAGTTTACAAGCCCTCCCCACCCCCCCCCCCCCCCCCCCCTGGTTTTTAGTAGGTTCCCTCGCCATTTTGTTTTCTATCCTTTAATGTATAAATCGTAGTTTTGTATCTTCATTGTAATCTTGTATTATTAATTTGTGTTATTTATTAGTCATTGTACTCTAATTCTAATTTTCTTTGTAGGGCAAGTTAAATCAAATAATAAAAAAAAAACTACCAAACTACCAAAATGGCGGCCATTTTGTCTTGCAGAGACACTGCCAACGTAATGTAAAACGGACTTACCACATAGTTCTATAAAGCTTAGATGATGATATCTCGTTAACACCCAGTTTTCTGCAGCCCCAGTCCACTTTCAGAAGTTCCAGTCGCGAGCACACTAGCAAAAACAAATTAATCAGCTTGATGGCCGCTTGGGGATTGGTACTGAACGATACCGACCCCTTAGGGATATCTCCGTACGGCCCAGTGTCCACGGGAACAGCAGTCTCGGTACCGTCATCTCCATTGCTATCGCGTTTGTCGCCGTGACGGCTCGGAGGTCTCCGGGAAGTACTCGTGCTCGGTCGGGAACGCTGCCCGGCCGTGGAACCGGAAAGAGCCGAGTCATCTGGTTGTTGAGAGGAGAATTCTGGGAGGCCATTCTGAAGAACGTCTTCAAGAAGCAGCGAGACGCCGAGGATTTCACCATTGACAACATGCCTGTGTCACAGGAAATGTAATCATGGTGCCTTAGATTTACTAGTCTAGTTGATGATTTTCGTTTTTCTCATTATCAGCCTTCTTGACAAGACATTTATATTGTAAGGAGAATTTCGAGGCTCATCATTCTTGGGAACTGCAGGGGCTACTTAGGAGTAGCCTGCTTTATTCATACCGTCAAGACAATTAAAAAAGAACGGCACTTCTCTTATTCTGAGAGAAGCATTGTTAAGGCAAACCTAGGCGTACCAAGCGGTCAGTTCACATGATTGTTTTATTTCTACTAGTTTGTCTCTAAGATACCTTGAGTTGATTACGAAAAAGCCAATTTCGTCAAGCTGAAGGAGCAGAAAAGAAACACGTCATCGATAAAAAGACGACACGTTATGCTTGCTCTTTATGCATTATAGGACAAGCTTGTGTCCTACTTGTGTCCTAGTACTGAACGTAATTCTACACCTGGCCAGACGTGCGACAGTTAGTGAAGCAACAGGGCTCTTATTCTACCGAATTCAAATGAATTTTCCTTTCCCTCGAATCCTCACTTATTTCCTTACTGGGTTAAAAAAGGAAATTTATGACCTTGTTTAGCCTGCGTAGCTGGCGGGATTCGTGAGCGGGCGAGCGGGCGAAGCCGCGAGTGAACTCTTCACCAAGAGCCGACTCTTCACCAATCCTCTCACGGCTTCGCCACTCGCGTTCACGGCTTCGCTACAAAAACGAAAGCAGTAGCGCGCGAAATCCCGCCAGCTACGCAGGCTAGACCTTGTTTCAAGCACGTGACAAGATATGCTAACCTGTCGACGTCACGCAAGCCAGCTAAACAAAGCTGCATGTTTTCTCCAATTAGATCCCAAGACCAATACATCATCGGATATGGCCCGTACCTGGAATAACAAGTAAATACTCTCCTCAACGTACCTACTTGAGCTTACAAACTTACCTATAAGGATATATTTTATAAGTTTATCGTGGCTGAAGTTTGCGAAATTTTAAGAATATTATAAGAATAGATAATAATACATGTATGTTGGTCGGAAAAAACAGTATTCTTATTTAAAAAGAAAGTTCTGAAAATAAAATTTCTTTCAGCGCTAAATTGCTGGTGGAGTTTCTCTATACGATGATCTTTTAGGTCGTGTTATTAGTGTAAGTACGTAAAAAAAATCACTTTCAAAACCTGGCAGATAGAAAACATTGATAGCGCCTGTGCTATATGGCAAGTGTAACAAACTGATCTGAGAAAAAATTCGTTAAATATTGAACGAGGTTTCTGCCATCGGATAAATGCTAAAAAAGAAACGTTAGCTTGGCAATATAAATGCCTGGAAATGTTTCATCTTCTGAACGCATCACCTTTGCTGAAATGGTCACTTAATTCAAGATACCTTTACTTTTAAATTCTTGTTGTGGTTTTTGTGTTTAATTCTGGTGAATGTTTAACTATAAAAACAACGGTTGTTAACTGTTATTTTTTCCTCACCGTTCTAGAAACGATCTCCATGGATACAGGCTTCGTGCGAGTAGCTCCTTTCCTTCTAGAGGCTCCGGCAACGAAATCTGAGCACTGTATATTGACGGTCTATGAAGGGATAAAATCAATCAATCAAAAACAAAACAAACAAACAAACAAACAAACAAACACAAAAAAATAAGGAAACAACTTCAATTAGAGTCAAACCAAAGGTAATATTGAATTCAAATACATTTACGCCTGATCCACTTTTCATGTCAGGCATTTCAATTATGGAATTCAGCTTTAAGTAAATAGTAGACCTTGTTTAGCCCACCTTGGTAAGTTGCTCAGGTTCTGAAGAGCAAACTGCATGTTTTCTGTAATGCTCTGTTAGAAAAAAAGATTGAATCAAAACTTGACGTAGTCTGATAAATACAATTGACTCTCTTCTTCCTACTGTACACGGCGTTCTTACCCTGTAAGCAGCCTCGTTTCCAGTCGACAGGAACGTGTCTCTAACTGAGTGGCTGATGGAAATATCAAACTCCAGGAACATATTATCTCGGCGCTTGGCCAGAAAGTCTGCAACCTAGAGCGAGAAAACGGTGAGAAAGCTCAGTAGTCGCAGTTTTTCGCTAAAAAGTATAAAACAGAAGAGACAAATTAAGGAAGTTAATTTTATTCGTATATATTACATTGACAAAAGTATTCAAGAGGAAAGCAGTATGAAACAATTGATTAATTGTTTACATAGTGTTAAGACATCATCCCTCTTACATGCGAGTTGACCCGCAGTCTTAACTTATAAATCAGGGTTCGAAATTAACTTTTTTTCGTTCAGGAGCCAGCTGGCGACTGACAGAAAAATTTTGGTCGCCAGATCGTAAATTTTGGTCGCCAACTTATTTATATATAACTTACACCAAAACATGATTTCATGCGGTACTTTGCATGCGAAAAAAGTCACAATTGAAGCGCGAAAACAATTAGAAACAACACGAGTAACACCTACTTCAGTATAAGACTTACTTAAGCTACCGTTGTTCTCACGACAGGTGATATGTCTCTAGTCCGAAAGTGATGGTTGTCTCCATAAAGACATATTCATTTTAAATGAAGCGAAGCATAAAAGTGATTAAAATGTGGTTTTCATTGTAAGACAAACATGGGTCCTTGGATATTTTCCCTTTGCTACTTCAATTCTTCGAACTGCCGTTCTTTATTTTCGACTTTCTTTACTCAACCGCTTCCGACAAACGCCATGCTTGGCCCAGGCCCCTACACAACCACATTGCTCGCACCAGTCTCCGACCGGGAGAAGAAGCCGCTGAAAATAGGCTACCCACGTCGCCGACCTGACGACGGCAACCGGAAACATGACATTTCTTTCGAGACGTCACTGCGCAAGTACAAAACGTTGTGACCAGACGTTGCCCAGGCCCCGGTTGTTCAAAGGCTGGATAACGCTATCCAGCGGATAAATCACTATCCAGTGGATAGCGTGGTTTGTTTTGTTAACATTTATCCGCTGGATAGTGATTTATCCGCTGGATAGCGTTATCCGGCCTTTGAACAACCGGGGCCTGAAGTATAAAACGCGTGGCGTTTCACGTCGCGACGAAAACCCGAGTACTTTATATTTTGTTTTGATCCCTTTTAGCGTACTTCTGTGCTATTTTCGCGCCGAACCAAGGTAACGTTGCATAATGATTGTCTTTATGCTTAAAAAAAGATGAATTCAAGTATTCCTGGACGCATATTTTCTTAACTGAAATTTGTTTTTCACATGTCAAACTACACGCAAACTAGCCTTCAGCGAAGAGGTTTGATCCAACGTGATGCCGCTTAGTATAATTAGTTTTTTTTTCCAGATTTTCTCAACGTATAACCGGCAGATTGCTGCTATAGCTCGAAATAACATTGAGTTTTATTTTGGCGATCCCTTCTTCTTAGCATTTCGTTTTGTATTCGAACAGTGTGTACGGAAGTATTTTGCAATGTTTTAATACAAGAGCTGACAAATTCGCGATACCAAATCGTTTCGCCTGAATTTTATTTCTTGTACATACAAGATTATTGCTTTCTTCGCAGAATGCTGTTTTCGATGCTTTATCAAAAGAGCTGGCAAAGCTCCTGTATTTGAGCGGCCGATCAATGTGTCCAATGACAAACGCAGTGAGTTGAGGTTCTGTTCAAAATCTATGTTTAGCACGACAAGTTGTGTGTGTAATCTTAGCAGTCTAAAAATACACCTGTTTTTTTTTCTCAATGAGCGGTGATACAAACGTTAAAAATCGCAATATATGCTTTAGTATTACAAGATTTACCTGTAAAATAATTTCTGCTATTCACATTTGGCATATCAAAGCAGGCAAAGTTTATAAACCTGTTCCGTAGCGACCGCAACCTGAAGCCGTTCTAGCCCCAGTTTCTTATCGGTCGTCACATCACCGTCGTCAAGGAGGTGCCTGATATGGCGCGCCGTAAACGTAGTATCGTCTTGTCGAAATACATTCAATTTTTTCGATTATCTTGTAATATTCATTTTACTAGGAACGGAAAGGTGAGTTCTATACTAGCTACCATATCCGATTGATTTCCTAATAAAAAGATTTAAAAACAAAAGTTGTGTCGTGGTTTTTTTTTTAGTTATCGGACAAAACACGAGTCGCCTGCTGCTGAACAGTTCTGAAAATTTAGTCGCCAGGGCTCAATTTTTGGGCGCATTGGCGACCAGTGAGTCGCAATTTCGAACCCTGCTTATCTAAAAATTTCAATTAAAAGAGCGTACCACGAAGCGTAATAAAATTACCTATGTCCTAACGTATCTACCGAGTGAACTTTTTGTACATTTTAACGGTCATTTTTTAACATTCTCCAAGTATTGCAAGTAACTGGGGAATGGCCAATGTGTCTTAGTCTCCCATAAAGTGTGTCAACGACAACCATAATCATGAAATAAGGAGCCTGAAAAAAAGAGTCTGAATAAAGACACGAGGTCAGCCAGTTTCGAAGCAGAACGTTTTCAAAAAAACAAAACAAAACTACTAACAGTCTCTATTTTGTTTTAGTCTTTTCAGTCTATTTTTATTATTATTATAAGCTTCAAATATTCTAAAAAAAACGGTGACTGTACGCTATCAGGCCTCTTCTGCTTCGTTCTTTCACAAACGCATTTGCTTACCTCTTGAGGGTCATGTGGGTTTTCCAGATGGTTAATCTGTTTCTGAATCTCTCGTAACTCAGCACCTTAAAAGCAAATTTAACCGTATCAGTTAATACTATTTAGAGCAATGCTGTTAATAGCTTCTACCAAACATTCAGTTAGTTGGACGAGCGAAAAAAAAACAAAACAAAACTGAGCGAACTTAAGGAGAAAGAGGCTTGGAATGTGCCATTTTTCGCGCGACGCTACATCTTACTGAGAGCAATAACTGCTTTTGGCAACACGTAATCATCTCGGCCCGAACGACAAAGTAAAACGTCTAAGTTTGTTCTAAATCTGAAGGCTAAACACATACTATAACCTCTTCCGGCATACTTTGACAACTTTTAGCTTTTTAACACTTACCAATGCCCTCAGTGCCTCCCCAGTCAGCGGTTACCCCTGAAAACTCAAGCTTCTGCGATCCCAATCGGGCATGAGAGCTACCAAGCCGAGCATGCGCGCACAGATACTGGCAGATGTCGTGAAGCGACGAAATAAGTTGCTGAAGAACAAAATAAAGTTACTCGTCATAAGAAACACAACTTTATAAAAACCAAAAGAAAAATATAAAAAAAACTATTTTTTTAAACGTTAGGGATGTCTCACCAGCATAACTTTGAGGGCAGCGTTTCTTTGGGCTACCTTCATTTTGGGAAACATTTTAAGAATCTGAAATTAAAATCAAAACAAACTGAAACCATGTCAGAGAAAAACTTCAACTATCTCTCAGGTAGACTTTAAGTTAAAGGGGGCTTTGACATAAGCGAATGCTTACCTGCGATTTGCACGAGTCTTTAGGCTTCGACCAAATCTAAAGGCCTGGCTAAACTGGGAAGCATATGTTTCGGAAGAAACAAATGTGTCCGGGAAGCAAAATGTCTTTTACTTGACGTAAAAGGCGTTTTTTTGTTTCCGAGCAGCAAAATTTGTTTCTACCACATACGTCTTTTTGCGCGGCTACACTGGGAAACATTTGCCTCCACAACAATGTTTCCTATAGTTTAGCCAGGTCTCATGTAAGTTACAGATGTCTCGAATCTTACCTCGGTATAGTGAGGAACAAACCAAAGATTCAACAAGCTTTTCCCGTCAGAAGACAACAATCTGCGAGGTCGAGGCTTAAAATGCCTGGAACAGAAAAACCACAACATATGTGTAAAGACAAAAAGTAACTGAATGTGGAATAATAAAAGGAAAATGACATTTCAGTGAGTCGTATCCATGTTTGTTTGTGAGATTCTTCTATGTGACCTGCAAGGTCGACTAAATGTAAATTGGAAGCAAAAATGTATCAATGACACTTCACCCTTAAGACTTATCTACAACTTGTAGTGTGCGTTTGAGGAAATGTACAATATTTCGAAAATTATAGATGTTTAAGTGCTTTTACAGCCTCTTAAAGATCTATAATTTTCGAAATATTGTACATTTCCTCAAACGCATACTACAAGTTGTAGATAATGCCATGCTTGGGCAAAATGTATTGTTATATTTCGAAAACGATCTACTCAGTCCGAGTTTTTAGACGTTTTCTATTGTGGGCGTGGTTCGAAACATTTAAAGGAAACATGAATCGAACAAACACGGTAAACTTTGATGCCCACTGGACTTCAGGAGCCAAAAAAAGGAGGTTTTCAGATTTCCTTAGCAACAGACTTGTAGTTAAGTTTCTCCCCCCTTAATGCAGCATACTTTGGATCGGAAATCATCTTGTCATCTTCTTCAGTCTTCTTCTCGTCTTCTTCACCAATAACGAAATGAGCATCCCTAAAAAAGCAAACAAAAACAGAAAATTTAATTAATACTAGATCTGTTCTTTACAAAACACTAAAAAAGTTGCTAAACCTCTTCTTTTCATAAGCTCGAGATAATATAATTGTTAACCAAGCACTTCTCTTAATATTTGTATAAAATTTCTTAGTTAACTGGCTATCTTATATTTAATTTCGTAACCTTTCTGCTCAGTATTCAACGCCTCTTTTGGTTGAAGATTTGCTCAAGAAACACTTTGAAATTAGGAAAAAAGCACAACTGCAACATTAAATTCCTGCAGAAACACAGGGTATATAAAATTTCGCTGAATGACGATTTGCAACCTTATGCATTACATTACATCTACATGTGTATGAAAAAACGACCATTGGAATATATTTACGTACCTTGTCGTTGGAAAATCCGCCATTAGATTCAGCAAACTAGCGCAGTAAGCAATCATCTGTTTGGGTAAAAACAGAGCTGTTTTTGTTAATAACGCCATAGGTTCAAATCAAACTGAAATTTGTTTCCAGACTCGACAAATACCTGAGATTGCAAAGAGTACTGGGATACTCTCTTGTGAAGGTTCTCACAGAAATCCGTGACTAGCTTTCTAAATAGGAAAATAGAGGAAGAAAATAAACATCTCAAGTATACCTGGAGTTTAGTTAAGCAACCGTAGCTTAATCGTACACAATAGATCTTTCCAAATTTCAATCTATTACGAACATTACAACGCGCGTTTTTTTGGACCTTTATTTCCGAGAATTTAGCGCCGCCATTTATTTTCCATGTTCTAATTCTTCGTTGAGAATTACAGTAAATGACGTCGTATTCTGAAAAATATCGCACGGATTGAAATTATAATAACAATTAGTACAGCAATTCACACAAAGAAAAACAAAAACTTTGGCCCTTGTTCTCGCCCAATTTTCCACACTTGTTATTATAATTTCAATGAATTTGTGCGGTATTTTTAAGAATTTGACGTCATTTACTCCAATTTTCAACCAATAATTGGAACAAGGAAGATTAATGGTGGCCGTAGATTCACAAAAATAAAGGTTCTAGAAACGTGAGCTCTAAACTTCGTAATACATTCACCTTTGGCAAGACATCCAGGAAGACCTACTGTGAACGAAAATGTAAAAAAATCGATATCGAAAATTTGATGAAAGGGGCACTTTAAGTCCACCGCAGACAACTTTGCACTAAGATTCTATTAACATTATCTGTGTTAAATTATCACGAGCAGTCACAAATGGAGAGCAATAAATAAGACTGCGAGCGCATGAGAGCGACCACCACCAAGGCCCTCACGGTTCTAATCTGTTCGAGCTCTAGATTATCTGTGAACGAACTACATAAACGTCATCTTCTCAACCAATCTGATGAGAAACCGAAAAAAACTCGTCACGTTGTCTACCCGTTTCCCGCTTTTGGCACCAGGCCTAGGCAGTGGTTGTCCAACGATCGGATAAGACAATCCGCCAGATAAATCACTATCTAGTGGATGCACAGTTTGTTTTGCCAACACTTTATCCACTGGATAATTTCGTAGGATAGCGTTAACCACCCTTTGAACTACTGGGACCAGATTTGTATATTTAATTCGATGCCGGGACTACCGAGTTAGTTCAATATATTAGACCTAGTAAATGACTGTCAAGTTTCAAAAATAAAGATACATGCAATCATCACAAAGTAATAAGTGTCCAGCCTTATAAAAAAAAAAACATCACCGATCATACAAATTTCAAGTACCGTTTCAACTTGATAACTTCATCGATGTTCTTCATAACTGTTCCCATTTGCTCTTTCTTGTGGATGTAATCGTTTAGCATTTTGTCCCTCAAATATGTCTGCAACAAAGTTAATGACTCAAAATTCTACCCAATCTTATGGCCAAGTGTGTGTCGTTTATTACATACTGTGAGTGCCGTGTGTTTTACTGTCCCAGAATTACTAGTGCCAAGCAATCACAACTCTCGAACATCGGTGTCCGTCTTGAAAAGAGCTGACTGTAGTTTCAAGAGACGACTGTAAACTTTGTGGTCATTTCATAAAGAGTACTTAACTGCCGCTGACCGCTTCTTTTCACCGTCAATTAAATAAATTTAACAACCTACAGAGAATTGTTGTGGCAAAACTCGGCGAGTAACAGTTTTCATAGTCTCCTCACGTTACAAAAATACCACGGGCGCTTGAGAGTACTCTAAAAATTGCCACGCCGCGCCGCGCCGCGCCGTTAGCAACTTCGAGACCATCGAAATCGTTGGACTCACTCCGATCTCCGGCAGAAAATTCGACATCATTTTGACCTGTTTGTTCGATTGTTTTTCCGTTTTTACTCTTCAAGTCACTGATAAGTTGTTATGTACCTTCTCCAGCTGCACAGACACAAACACTTCTTGTAGCTTGCGTTCAAACTCTCGATCCAGTCTCTTGGTGGAGAATGGCGTGAGGTGGGCTGGTGCTCCCTCAGCTGAACTTGCACGACTGGTCAGGGATGTGTCATGCGAGGAGCCTGGGGACAACCCAGCACTGAAAAAAAGTCAGTGTATCGCGCACATTAGCGAGGTAGTCACCAAAAGTGATACAAATAACAATTCACAAAAGATATTAGAAAACAGTCTTAAAAAAGCACGCGCGTTGATTGGTTAAAAATCGTGTTTGTATAACTCGATGGAAACACAGAACTAGCGCGCGCTGTTGACGTAGTGATGGCGCGAGCAAAGAGAATTTACATTTTGATAATCAAAGTTAACAAGTTGTTTTCCTTTTTCTCGTCATGGTGTTTTCTAAAAGAAATAGAAAACATGTAGTCCGTGTTTCTATCGAGTTATAGAAACACTCGTGAAAGTTTGGGAGAACTCAAAAAAGCTGTGGAAACACTCGCCTGCGGCTCGTGCTTCCACAGCATTTCTCGTTCTCCCAAACTTCCACTCGTGTTTCTATAACTCGATAGAAACACGGTACATGTTTTCTGTTTCTTAATTATTAAACAAGTTCCCACTGCATCCACGAGTGAGAGACTTTCAGAGCGAGTATGGTAGATATCCTGAAGGCATGAACCGTCAATATTCGCTTTAAAAAGATAGGTCCGCAATTCGTACATGTGTAAAGGAATTGAACTAGAAAATTTTGAAATAAGAGATATTTAATTTAACTAACTTTTGAATTACGCTTTAATTTATGTTCACTTCTGCCCCTTACAAAGTCGTTCAAGACAAGGAAATTAACTAATTAAAATGTAAGCGTAAAAATATTGCGTTTTCAAGGTTCATTTGCAGTTCTCTCGATCATTTGTGGATACCTTTTCTCAGTTTCAGCTGCTTTTGCTTTCGCAGCTGTGATGATTTTTGAACAGCTATCGAGTTGAAGAATGGATGAAATGATGACATTCTTGTGCACAACCTAAAAACAAAGAACAAATAACTGAGCTTCAAAATAAACAAACTAAAGAAATCGCAGCAAAACATAAGTTGTTTCCTTTCACGGACGAAAAAATGAAGTCGCAACAGGTTCCCACAAAATGCTACATGTTGCATCAATCTAAAGAAGTGAAATCTGCTGAGTAACGAATGTCGACGTACGGTGGAAATGTATAAAAATCTACTCCCAATGGTCCTACACTGGAAACAAAAAAGAAACCTTAAGGATGCGAAAGGTGCACAAGTATTATATATATATATATAAAAAACACTCGTTGAAACCTGCAAGTTAGTGACGTTTCACTATCTGTCGTTCAATATGGTATTACGCTGGCGTTAAAGTGACGGATAAAGAAAATAATTTCGTGAAGCGGAACAAAAGGAATGCATTAAAATAACAAGTTGCTACCATCAAAGGAAAATTGTTCTGACCTGGGCCATAAGGATCGTTTGCAACTTCTCCACACCTGTTCCAGACATAATCTAAAATAAACACTCATCAAAATGAGAAAAAACAATTATAATGAAAAGATCCTACGTAGAAAACAACGCGACCAAAACATGATTAAGTCCAAATGAACACCAAGAATTGGTATTTGGCAATAACAGTGCAAAACGTTTTTGATGTTTCAGCCTGCAGAACAGGCGTAATTTTTTGCGTATTTCAGGCGAACAAAGGCAAAATAGAGGCGACAGCGAAGCGCTAGTCGCGCGCGAGAGGAGGAGCGCGAAAAAATTAACGCCTGTCGCGAGCCACTCGCGCTCGCCTCGCTTTCGCTTCTGTTCGCCTAAACTACGCAAAAAATAGGCCATTTCCGAGTTCTCTTGTGCCTCTGTTTCAAAACGAGTCAAAGTGCGAAACCTTTCATATGAAAATGAGTTCTGCATGCAGTTTCATTTTCATGCAAATCAAAGTCATTTTCATAAGAATGGTTTTACTTTGACTCGCTTTGAAACAGAGGCACAAGGGAATTCGGAAATGACCTATTATGCCTGTTGTGCAGGCTATGTTTTTGTAGGAAAATCGACTCCAGGTATTTATTAGTTATCTCGGAAAGTTTATTTATTTATTACAAACCTGTGAAAATCCTTCTCTTGTGCGAAAGCTAAACGTGCCTAAATGTTTTTCATCCAGTTCTTGAATGGCCAAAGGAGTGTAAGCTGGTGTATACCTGAGAAAACAACAGAATTTTTTTATTTTCTATATGTTGCCTTTAAATGCAAGACACCAGTTACGAGTACTTTAAGTTTAAGTAAATAGGTATAGGTTTAGATTTTTTTTTTCAATTTTTTCTCATTTAACACAGCGCCATATCTTGTTCAGGAAGAGAACCAACATTTGCTTTGATGATCTATAGCGTCACAAAACATTGTTGAGAACATGACAGTGATTCCTAAGTTCTGACACAAAACAACCGACATGACAAGTTGCCACAACGATTTTACCAAGCATATGAAAACGTTTAAAACCTTTATAGCACTATGAACACAAAACTCGCACAGATATTCAAAAAGAGGGAAAATTACAAAAAAAATAACTAAAACAAAGGAACATGCAGCGATGTCCAGATTAAAATCAATTGTCCACCTTTCAAAGCTGAAACGAAATTTCATTACCGAAGTGCCCTTTTCTCGACTGTAGAACGGGGATGGAAATTTAAAATTACGTGAGAAACTAAAATAAGTTTAAAAAAAAATGATCAATACTGATAACAAATACCTACTCCTTGTTATACAATAAGTGACTTATCACCTGTCAACCCTGCTGTCGTCCTCTTGCACGACAGTAATGAGTACACTTTGTATCTCAGCATCTGGTTTCGCCTGCGCAAAGTCAAATGACACTGCACGGAGGAAGGCATGGTACTCATCAAAACCAATCTCTTTAGCTTGTCTCTTGTACGCCTGTAAAACGAGCAGGGAATGTTGAGATCAATAAGTAATCGTACCGAAAAACACAAACTGGGATAAAGACGTCGCGGTAGAGGCGTTACGAAGTGAGATTAAGTATAATATTATAGCGTATCCTAATTTGGACTAAAAGATAACAAAAATCGGATACTCCTCGGGTACACGTCAGTTTACTCGACAAGGAATTCGTAAATGAAACATTTTAAATTTTGAATTGGATCCTTCCAACATCTCGATTAATACATCCATGCTTTGTTTGACTTGATAGGACGATCCAAATGTAAGAGATATTTGCAGAAATTTTCTGTCATTATTCCATCGTCTTGCTGTTGTTGTAATTCCAATGAGATCCAACTTTTTCAAGGCTCGTGTATGTCAGAGTCTAAAATACTATCATGAGATTGTCCGTGGATGTTGTCCGATTCTTCAACTTTACGAAGAAACGACTATTTTAGAACAACTTGTCAAGCGATCTCAGAAAGACTATCGATGACACTGTACGGGGTTGGGGCACAGTACGTACATGCAGATTTATCCTGAAAAACATTTTAAAACTGTCCCAAAAAAGGTGCATGGGCACAGAAAACGACCCCAACAGATTCAGATCTCTGGCAATGGGTGCTAGCGAGGCATGCATAGATCTGCAAAAACTGCACGCAAAAACTATAAGTACCTACCTTTGTCACCACATCTGTCTCCTGGGCAGCAGTTATAAGCCTGTGTCTTAAAGTTACAACCTGAAACCAATTCAAAATAAAAAGATTCACGATTAAAGGCCACCACAATTACACGGTACCCACATAAACTATTTTAGTCAGAATTGTGAATGTAAGACTTGGAGCAATCGGTATAGCGGTATTAATTATATTGTCATCCTGCACTATCTTCAAAGAGCTACTAACATTGTATGTGGATTATTGACCAAGCGTGAGGTCAAGATGACTGGATATTTACCAAGATGTCTTTTTTTTGCGTGCTTATGGCCGGGACGGAGTCCAGGTTCACAAGCACGCGAAAAGAGAGCGAAGGCAGTTTCCAGCCATCTTGTCCGAACAAGCTTGCTTAACAAAGGATTTCTTATTTGGAAAAAGAACGCTACTTTCTTGCGGGACACAGAGGGTAATCCCGAACTTTCAGAATAGCGCCATCTCGCCAGCTCGGGTAGCCAATCACAGCACAGAAACCGCTTCGTCTTGCCCACTCACGGAGCTAACCACATAACAAGACTATACGTTTTCAACATGGTGAAGTCTGTGAACTGTTGAAGAATCCAAGTGGAAAACTATTGGCATATTACTGTCTTACTGCCTACCTCCAACAACTTTGACCAGGTCTCAGTGAGAATCTTTTGTTTCTCTTTGACAGACTTTCGTCCTCCTTTCATGGAATTCGAAGCTTGGTTCACAAGAGACTGAGCCACTTCACAAACAAAGATGGGATCTTCTACAAACACCTCTGAAAAGAGCTGCAATGAAAGGATAATACGTGGTTTTAATACAAGCCTGTTTACCTCAAAGAAGGATTTTATTGTTGTGTACCAGTGCGTACTTTGTGCGTTTAAGACGAGCTGCCGCTACGTTAATAGAAACTCTCCTTCATTCACAGAATGCAAGTTGTACGTAATATGAAAACTTGGAATGAGTTTCAGAGGACACACAACGACAACAATTACTTTCTGGGGCTTTGGTACGTTATCAGGCTTAGGGTCAGACTACAAAACATTGCTTCTTATTGCTGTTGTAGTTGTAGTTGTAGTTGTAGTTGTAGTAGTAGTACTAGTAGTTGTGTTGTTGTTGTTGTTGTTGTTGTTGTTGTTGTTGTCGTGTCTGTGTGTTTTAAGATATTATCCAGTCCACTAAAAGCGCGAGATCCAGAGAATCCTCAAACGATTGTTAGACTACTATCATGTGATTAGTTCTCTAGCAACTTGTAGACAAGCTGTGGGCTTTGTTCACTCTCGGAGCATGAACTGATAATTGGCTATTTCCAATTACCTTGTGCCTCGGTTTCAAAACGAGTCTTCATGCAAAATCTTTCACATGAAAACGAGTTTGATTTAAATGAAAATGAACATGTAGGCGGAATACATTTCCATATGAATGTTTTCGTAAGAAGACTTGTTTTGACACAGAGGCACAAGAGAACTGGGAAATGGCCTGGTACTGCCGCGAGAGCATATAGGACTGCAAATGGTACTAACGTCTTTCTGCGTCTGCTGTGCAAATGAGTGGCCAGTTGGTTCTTGACTGTCCCATTCCTTTTGTACTACTTCACATAAGCGACGTTCCAGGGATATTATTTCTCCAGTACTTTTCGGTTTGTGTAATTGGATGAACATCTAGTTTAAGACAAAACCAATGTTAAGCAACAGACTTCCAGGTTTACTAAATGTTATTTGACACTTTGTACCTTCATTATGTCTGCATATTTCCCTTAAACATTGAAGACAAAGCATCATCGTGAACAAAACTGTCTTTATATATATAGGTGAATCCATAAAACAGAAATATGTTTCAATATAACTAGCAAAAAATTCACCCCTTCGGCTCGGGGGCTAAAAATGCTTCATCGGCCAAGCTCAATTAATGGACTGAAGGAAGTTCTACCTTAGGAGCAACAGAAGCAACAGACCGAAACAACCCTTTCCATGACTGGCATACAACCTACAGACATTTCACCACGCACGAGTTAGGTTTCTTCCGATAAGCTTTACACTACTATATTTAACATCTTCTTGTGTAGTTACTATCGAAGATACAAATACATAGTAGTCCTTCTTAGTAGTATATAGCGCATCTCAAGGAAAGAAAAACGTTTTCACCTTTAAAGCATTCTGTAGTGATTCAGATACCCTGCTGGCTAGACCCAGTGATGGATGAAACTCCAGCATGTAGACATATCTTAGCGCCGGTCTGCAATAAAAACAATTTTAGCAAGGTCTTTAAATTTGTCTATGTGTACGTTTGTTTGTTTCTCTGTATGGATTGCTAAGAAGTAAATTAACAAAGAAAAGAAAATGCTAAAATTCACGATTTAGAATTTCCATCATGTCTGCTTATACAACCTACAGGTGTAGCTGGGGCAAAAGCCAGGATTTCATAACATTGGCGAATACAAAGGGATTGACCTCAGGTATTAAAGGCGACAGAAACGGCTGTTCAAAACAGGTCTGCTTGAACAAGGAAGATTAGACGCCTTGTTTTTACGAGGAGTGAAAAGACATTCAATTTGATGAAGCAATCAGAAATATTGCTTCACTTCTTGAATAAAATACCGAGCACTAATTACTTCGCAGTCTTGTTAGGTTGCTGGGACAATGTTCCATCATCACTGATGTACTCGAGTAAAGATAAAGAGATGTGAACACAACATAAGAACAATAGCTACCCCCAAATTGAAAAGATTAGCCAATTTGGCCAAGGCGTCTCTCGGATAAACCAACACACCCACGAGGGATCATAGAAACCCTGTAACCAGATTAACGGTGAACAAAACTGGACGTGGAAGGTTCCTTACCGACTTGTGTTTACTGCTATGTGCTGCTGTGGAATGATGCGATGAGGAAGTCCAAACAATGCTGCAAATGATTATCATAAAATATGATTTTTGTAGCACACGGAGAGCTCAGTAAGGATACTTCTCGAGCTCGTCTTAATTAGTATCTTAAAAGAAAGATATCTTGTAATATAACTATAACGACTTTGGAATATTAAAAAAATATCTTTGTAATATAATAATGAATGGAGGAAATTTTAAGAATAAAAAAAAATTCTTGTCCTACACGTAAATGGCGATTCTTATAGGAATATTAGCTTAAGGGTACTTGTGACATCGTCACGAATGTGTCGTGAACCTGTTTAAACTATTCCCCAGGTTATGTAAACATTTTTATTAGTTTTTCTCGCTTAAATGCCACGACAAAAATTCGCACAACACAAGATTTGAGTAGTTACATTATAGAAGTGATATTTATCTTACCTGGGTTATCTTCCCTGCAAACTTTTTGAATATACTCTCGCTCGTCGTCAATCTAAGAAATAAATAACAACAATCAATCAGCGCTCCAATTTAGTTGGAAGCAATTAATAGAGTTAATCCTAAATTCGTGAATGTAGTCTTGATATTGACTACGCGATCGTCAGAAGTGAATGTAAAAATATTGAAGATCCGTTACCAGGATTCATGATTAAATTAAGTATAAACGTTCTCTGGTAAAAAGTTATAAAAAAAGACTATGAGCTTTCGACAGACTGAACTGCTGTCTTCAACGGATAAAAACGTTTTTACCCGTTGAAGACAGCAGTTCAGTCTGTCGAAAGCTCATAGTCTTTTTTAAAAAACTTTTTACATGTACCAGAGAACGTTTATACAGTACTTAATTTAGAACTGAATGTGTTGAACAGTTGTGTCTTTGGTAGCAAATTGTGCAATACGGGTAACGCTGAGTTCACTTGATAAGGCCTGACCTACAGCGTTTCATAATTTGCACATAAAATTGGTACAAACCTGTTTGTC
>JAHPZR010012486.1:100000-117500 GCA_019787425.1 Platygyra sinensis | reverse complement strand
GTGAGGTTTAGGCGGGTCCAACACCGCCTTAGCATGTTCTTTTAACGACGACAGTACTCTCTGAGGATAGAGAAAGAAAAGGTTCATTGGACTGCACGTTTGTCTTGCGCAGTTGACTGTGCAGTCTTAGTGTACAGGCCTGAGCAGTTGTGCTTACAATGTAGATTTTTAGCCTGAAGCAAAAACTGCAAAACTGTCAGGCGGTGTTTGTGATACATATAATTTAAGACACGCTATGAGTGTTCCTACATGTATAACCATATACCCAGAACAAATGTTCTGCTACATGTATCTTGGAAGCTATGCTGCTATCGAAAGGAACTTATAGGTAAACACATGATTTCGTTTTGTTCAATGTAACCTCACCTGGCCATCTTGGACATGAAGAAAGCGTGAATGAGCTCTCAGCAACTGAAAGACAAAAGAGTTACAGAAAACAACCATTCAAATGCTGTCTGTATTGAATACAACTATAATTGCTTCATAAACACACTTAAACCGTTACAGCCGTTTACCTCGTCAATATTTCCTTTTTGTCTAAGTTTTGTCATGGCTTTCACTTGAGCTGCTGTTTGTTCTGGTCTGATGGGAAGAGAAGGTACACAACATTTCTATCGTTACAGCCGGTTTAAGCATATTTCGGTCCAATTTAGTTATTTGCTACCCAATCAAACATCACAAATCTTAAACAGATTCACTTTAAACGTACGTCAGGAATCTTGGTCAATTAGGGCAGATCAAGAATAACTAGAGCGGTTTTCAGTTAGGTTTATAAAGACTAACCCCAAACTAATTACTTATCAATTCCACTGCTTGGAAAATCTCAAACCGTTGTAAAACTGAAATCAAAGTAATTGCCTGGGACGGGTTGTTCAAAGCCCGATTAAGCTAACCCAGGGTTAGCGAGAATTTTGATTTCAGTTTTGTAACTTCTTGATAAGGTGTTCTGTTTATATTCAGGTTTGCCCTTCTGTTTTGAGCAGTATTAATCTCAAACTATACTAAATTTTAGAGGTGAAAAACATTTTTAAGTACAAGAAAACGTAATGCTTTTAGTTAAAGTTTAACCCTGGGTTAACGTTAACTGGCTTTCGAACAACCCGCCCCTGATTACTTTTGACACTCAATTGAAAACCACTCTACGTGTATCTGGGAATTAGCTAATTCACTTGTATAGGCACAAAAGCACGTGCGATAGAGCTCTGTTACAGTTACTAGCAGATAAGGCTGCTTACAATTCTATCATTAAGGGATAACAAAAGATAACGCACCTAAGAAGATTAAATGAAATCCAGTTGGACTGCTGTTTAAATGTGTGCAAGGCGCCTTCACTTCTTATTTTGGAATCTCCGAACTCCTTACAAAAGACAAAAATAGAGTACACGGCTAGTCAATAATGGCATTAAGTTACTAGCGTTAGCAGTCCTTGGGCGAATTGAAAACAGAGGTGACCTTGACGATTGCGCATGTACAATGCATGTATATACATGTATACTCCCCTTACATATGTCAATGCACCATCTTGTAAATGCCACATATATGCAGCTAGAAATAGGTTCAGCACATACAATGATTCTGACATGCCCACAAGATTTTTTAGAAAGTCATTGAAGCTTTTCTCAAGTCGGATACAGGAGATTCAGTAATGACAGCTGGTAATTAGCAGTTGGGACGAAGCACCCCTTTATGATGTCATGCGCATGCCCAATTGCAGATAACTCGAGGGCAACAGAACTAGAGGCGGCGATGAAGAAATTAGAGGAAGGCAAAACTCTTGCAACGCTTTTTTTCTCTTACCAAGTGAGATCGACCTAAGCGTGGGTGCATTACATGATAAATCTTTGAAGCACAGTCAATCACTTCTTTCAGATGGCTCACCTCAATTGATGCATCATAAATAGGAAAGGTCCTCATTTGCTCTTGCTTTGAAAACACCTTTTTAAACCTCCTTGAGACCATAGTAAAAAGGTCCATTTCATCTGCGTGTGTGTTTATTTGATTTATATCCTACAAAATGTGAATAACATGACAGTGGTCTATTTGATACATTGTAGTCAGTGAATGATTTTCTCAAATGTGGCTTTGAGAAACCAACAAGATACAGGTTTACAAGTATTCTGAAAAAAAAAGCGAGGTGGCCAACGTACGATAATTTAGGTGAAAGTGTATAGTACGTTAATGCAATAATGACACCTTACGCAATTATTTGTATGCTAATCTTACATTCATAGTAGTATAGTGCGCTCAAAAGAAGCCCCGTTTTCCTAAACACAAAATGTAAATGTTTGCGATGGGTAATATTTTTTTCAAATCACTTTTAGCTGACTATCTGATGTCAAATGTGAAGCACGACTGCAGATTACCGGTAAATTGAATGCTTCTAAGACCAACCCATAAACATAAAATGCGTTAATGTCGTTTTTAAAATTAAACAACAGTTGTTGTGCAGTTACCATTTCCACAGCATAACAGGTCATCAAGAATTCCAACAACGCCTTTATAGTAACAAAAGACGTCTCGTGCAAGGGCAACTTCAAGCTTATTTCATCTGATGCTAATCCGCCGCCAGAGGCAGCCGCAGCTGCCGCAATAGAAGGATTTGTCCCTGACACCAACTGATATGGGGACAGACTGAGTGGAGGAGGTGGTGGAAGGCTTGCATCAGGTGTAGGCTGTGGCCTTAAGACGTGAAGATGCGCAGTGATTGATACTTGACTAAGAATCTTTTTTAGCTGGCCTCGTGCCTTGGAGGGTGGGGCCATTGACTGTTTACGTTCTTGCTCTGGTGGTTTTTCTTCTTTCTCACTGACTTGAGGCTGAATGCTGTTCTTGTGTGTCAAGGGAAGCCATTCAATCGTCTGCAAAGAAGATAACTTGCAAGATTTAGATTTAAATTTGACCAATTACATTCCTTTGGCACCATATCCTGTAGAGCAGTCGGATAAAAGTTCCAAAATTCCACAGTATCTGATGGCTCCTGCTTTACATCTCATCCAGTGATTTTACCATAAGTGTACATGTACCCCAAAATAGACACATAAGACTCCATCCACGCCACAGCCGCACAAGAGGTTTCCAAAATTAAACATTATTTCTACCCTAACCTAGACATGACATTGACCTCTGCCCAAAATGGATTTACATGTATGAGCCTGGGTGATGTGTGCAAAATTAATGGGGGATTCCACATTTCCTGAACTCGACAAACAAGTTTATCACTGTCCTGAGTTTAAGTCTGTTCCAAATTGTGTGCATTAGAAGTGTCCTTTCTGTTAGTCACTGCCTTAACTGAATAAATGAGTAGGGTCTCCACCCAAGATTGGCACATTTGTAAGTAGGCGACATTGGCTGGCAGTTTGAAAAAAAAAAAATGTAAAATGTAAAATGCAAATTTAATGTCAAACACAGGGAGTGCTTGTGCAATCACTCGAGCCAGAGGCTCATGATAAAGTGCTTGACAATTCTAGATCGAATTGGAATTTGGAAATGTTGGTGTTCGAGGAGAGGGAAAAACCGGAGTACCCAGAGAAAAACCTCTCGGAGCAAGGAAGAGAACCAACAACAAACTCAACCCACATATGACGCCAGGTCCAGGAATCGAACCTGGGACACATTGGTGGGAGGTGAGCACTCTCACCACTGCGCCATCCCTGCTCCCATGAGATTGGGCCCCTGTCACCACCAGGAAAAGTAAATCTATTTCCTGTCCAAAAGAAAAACTGAGCTGCTTCAGTGGCTCCAAACCAGATTACTTTGCTGATCCATAATAAATATTGGCCAAGCCTCCCAAACTTAAAACACAGTTGTATACTCACCCTGATGAGTGCATGTATAGCCTTGACAGAATGCAGCATACAGATTAACCATCGAGTGTAAATCAGTAAGTCTTCCATTGTGACTACACTCATTGCCGAATCACTTCCAGTAAGTGTTGCTTCACATGCTACACCCAGTCGCCTCACTCGTTTTAGGCAGTCTTGATATTCCTCCATGATATAACTGGCAAAAAAAAAGAGAAAGAGGATACATGTATCTTCTGTAATAAAGAAATAGCATTTCCAACAATAGTTTTCTGATGAGCTAGGTTAAACAGGTTAAACTGATGGTTTAATTAATTATAATAAAATGAAGTAGTGCACCTGACTTGAGATCCAATTTAACAGGCCACTGATGTCACACACTTCCCCCCAAGGGTAAAACTAAAAAATGTACATGATATCAGAGGGACTTAATTGAGGGGAAATGACTCCTACTCACAGTCACTATGCTCTTTAAATCTTGTTATCCTGAGTCCTCCTCACTACTACAGTATGATTTTACCTTTAAGTTACATGTATTACTATGACTATGCACATGTACATGTACTAGCTGGAGGTTGGAATTTTAAATCATATTATTTGGAATCACAACACAAGTCTTATTTAGCCCTGCTTAGATGACATGCCTTCAAACTAAGTTTTGCCTTAACTGCAAGTGCAGTAGAAAAAAAAAACAGTTTTCAGTGTCCATCATACTCTATGTACATCACTGACGCTCATGGCAAACATGAAGACTGGCAAGCCATAAAGAATCCTTCATACAGTACAAACAAGTACAGTGTGTTTCTCCAACAACACCCAAAAGAAGCATGTGGGCTTTTGAAGTTTGAAAGAGTCATTGACATACAGAATGCACTTTCCATCATTACCTGAGTCTTTTCTGGTATACAGGATAGAGGTTTTCAATGGCTTTTGTGTGTTCACAGAAGCGGGCCCATCGTAGCATGTGCATGTGTTTGCACTGAACTAAGTGTTCTATCCTGTCCACAAAAAACTGCAGAGAAACATAACAGCCATAATTGATAAACGTTAGTGTGGCAGTGAGTACTTTTACAACTGTTACATTTGACAAATGACATTATAGCAAGTTAATAATTTGAGCATTACTTGACAGGACTTGAAAAAAACAAACAAACAAACAACTGAAAAAAAAAAACCAGTGAACTCCAGCTTGCCCTTCTGCTTCAGACAGGTGGCTCTCAAACTTTACTTGCCCTGGATAAGTCTTACATGTAGTTTACTCTTAATTAGTGATTTTTTTGACCAATAATTACAATCATACCTGAGCCCATAGGGCAAATGGGAATCAAAGCATTACTTGCCCAGCAAAAGAAATCTACACTTCCCATGCAACCGGATGGCATGCATGCTCAGTGGAGTGAGTTGGATATTGCCACAGTCACATAACATTTAATACCATCATTTATTTCAAATAGTCTGATGTACATGCAGTCAGAGGCAGATCAAGGATTTTTCAGTAGCGGGGAGGGGGAATTGGGTGGTACATTCAGAATCTATGGGGCATGCCAAGAATTTCAAAATAATTATTGCAATTTCAGAATTTAAAACTAATTGAGAACTGTTACATGTGTACATGTACATCAGAAATATTTCTAGTCTTAATAATGTCACAAGGTAGACATTATGATCGGATGCTAGACAGTGCAACAGTGACTTGATTGCAAACCTTATTTCTTAATACATGACACATACATTCAATATCTTTTTAATTAATTAAATACATGACAAAGTAGGAAGTATTCTCTCACTAGGTTCTTTAAATGGCCAAAGTCAACCTCCCACCAGTCTACATTTCCCTGGCATAAGACTTGATAGTTTAAATGCCCGGGAAATGTAGATTGGTGCGAGGTTGACTTTGGCTAAAGAACCTAATGAAGTCTTGAAAGACTTGACTTTCTTGTAGCCAGTGTAATTGTACAGGGCAAGCTTGAATTCCTTGACTTTAAAGTGACTTTGCTCTTTTTCAAACTGACCTGATGAAGCAGGAGTGGAATGCTTTTTGCAGTATATTCCACTTGACAACAGCTGGTCATCTCTTCATGCATCACGTCAGACTGTATTATCAAAGGTTGAGCCTCACGCACCTGTAAATTAAATAAAAATACATAGCTTTGTACTTTATGTACCAAACTCAATATCCACCGAGAGGAAACCAGTGAATTTTCCAGTTGTACACTTAACAGAACAAAATAAACACTCTTCAATGGGACAGCAGATATCTGCGACATTTATTTGATAGCATCAGCTAGCTGATGCTATTTTATAAATAGAACTCTAAGTAACAGCTGTTCTTTGTAACTATGTTTTGAAGAAATGTACTTCAATGCATCGGTGAAAATTTTTCAGTTTTGATCAGTTCAATCATTCTGTAACTTCTGGCTTTGTTTTTATCTGTTCATTTTGTTTTAGGTGTATATTCCTCAATAAGAGGGAAAAAAAGCATGTGCAATGTTTCCAGTAACTGGCTAGTAGATTTTTTGGTGGTGACGCCATTTCATGCATGACTGCCTTTTTGATAGCTCACTAGCCAATCACAAACTCTCTTATACATGTATCAGCAAATACATTAGCGTAACTTATGCATTAGATTCAGTACATGAGAAGATCAGCGTATGAAACGAAGCCGATCTTTTGCGGTTCTATCCGACAAGCCCAGTGGAATAGAATTAATTGGCAGCTCGACCCAAATACAAAACTGCCGAACTTAATTGATTTATACGTCGATCTCTTCATGTACCAAATATAACAATTAGGTCCGGCGCATGAAAAGTTCAACATTTGAACCGGGCCTAAGAAACAGGGTTTTGTTCTTCATTTATTTAACCTTAAAGTGCCTATAACCCCAAAAATTGTTTTTCACTTAATAGTGAAATCTTTGTATTGAATTAGGAAAAATATCGCCTAGTGATGTCATTCCAGGCCTTTGCACACGTCGCTTCGGTTGTTGTACTTACATGTACGGGTTTGGTGTTTGCAGCGTCAAGTATTTTGTCTAAGGAACGTCAATTCTAGATCCAGAAACTTGTAAAATCGTATCTCTTGATAATGTCGTCCAGCGATGCTAGCTTTGACTCAAGCTCGGATTCCGAGACCGCGGAAATGGAGGTAGAGTAATTGACTTAGAAGTCGAGGTCATGTCAAACACAAGTGAACAAAAAGACACCTCAGATGATGATGAACCGGAAGATGTCTACGCTAACAAGCCTTTAGCAGACGAGAATTGGCTGGCTCAATATGAGGCATAAAGAAAAAAATAACAAGAACTCAAAGAGAAACTATGCCCTGGATGTGCCCTTTTCCTTGTTTGACCTGTTGTTCCATCCAAATTTAACATCACATTTATCTGGGATTTCCTTTCTTTCTACGGAAGCAAAGATTGGTCAAACTAGAAAGCGATCAATGACCTGGAATGACGTCACAAACTGCGCTTTACCCAGACTACTTTAAGTGATTCTGCTGCTCGGTTGTGTTTTGAAAAAGCACGCTATTTTAGATCTTTAAAAATTCATAAAAAATTAGGGTTTCAACTGAATGCAAAAATTTTTGTAGCATATTTCTTAATTCTATACAGGGATTGCACTAAGTGAAAGACATTTTTTGGGTTTATAGGCACTTTAAAAGCTGAGTCCTGAGCATGTATCCATGGTGATTGCACCGTCACACAGTGTAAACCATGTGTTTTTTAGATGGGTCATGTACAATTTTATGCAGGCCTCATTGGGTTGTTATCAGAGGTTTCTGATTTTGTCATCATTTTTTATAGGAACCGACTTCGTCTGAAAGAGCTCAGCCATAAGAGATTATGAAGTTAATAAAAGCTACATGCTTCCAAAATTAGGGGTGTGTCTTACAATTGTACAGATGTATGTTACTCACAAATACATGGACTTTTATGGTACCCCTACCCACTGCAAGCATTTTAAAATAGAACTTACCTGAAGACTCTTGCTAATGGCCAACTTCCTCTCCCTCTTAAAATGATCAACATCCTTTGGCAAAGGGACAGACCTGTAAATTAAAATAAGTTTAGAGCAAAATTGTTCATTTAGTAGTCTACTGCACAGAGTAAAGCAGAGGCTGCAGAATGCACTTTGCACTGCTGACTGGGACTTTTAAGTGCAAAATGAGTGTAAAATGCTGGCTGCAGAGAAAGTTCTAAGTACACACAGGTACAACTGTACGTTGTGTTACCATTTCTGGCTCAGGTTCGCTGTAAAAACCTGTGACACTCACCAGTGATGTAAAACATCGAAAACAAAGAAGTCAACATAAAAGACCCTAACCGCAACAATAGCTACAAAAGAAAGAAAAAGTTTACAGGTTTTTACACCGAGGTAAACCCCCATTTCTAGTATGAAGAACCAACTGTAAACATGCAGACTGAACTTAATATTAATTCTGGCTCACTGTCAGGAGTGAGGTCAGTCACTTTAATTAGTAAATAGGCAGTGGAATGGCTAACCTGATATCACCAGCCTGCTCAAAGGCTCAGGTTAGCCCCAGTTTACAGTTAGCTCTCCATAATTAATGGCAACGGCAACCCTGTCTCTGCAGTTTTCTCCTATTTGCATGCAGTCTGCGTTTAATACTGACCTCCGAGCTCAAATGCTCAAATGAGTCACTCTAGAACGTCTGATCTCAAATTGTAAATAATTAAAGATACATGCAAGCTCGAATTGACAAATTAGGGACCCAATGCATGCCTAATAGTCTGTACAATCTTCGTCAAACTACTGTATATGTATATACGGTGACATTTCAACTTTGTTCATTGCCAAGATCAAGTAAAAACTAAATGACAATAAATTTAAATGCATAAAAGTCAACTAGGAAAAGAGATAAAACTAGTCACCGATGACTCACCCGAATGCCTTTGGTAGTGAGCTCAAAAAATTTCCCTCTTCGACTTCACTTTGTAACTCCTTCAACTCCTTCTTGAGATCTTCTTCCAAGGATTTGACTTTCTCTGACGACGAGACTTCGTAAATTCCATCCATGTTCTTAAAAAAGTCATCAAAAGAGTGCAGCCTTGATTTTCTGTTCTAGAAGTCAATTATGACTCCATCCCATTCCTGTGCTTTTCTTTTGTTTTGGGCGCCATATTCGATTTTCCCTGGTAACCAAATCGCACGCCGAACGATGAGAACCTCGTTCTCCTGCCGGAAGTAAAATCACACTAGCCGGAAGCAAGCATTAGTTTTGCTAGTGCTCAGTTTTCCTCCGCCAGTGAGTGGACTAATATGGATGCCATTTGCTGGATGAGTCGATAAAAGTTAGGTATAGGTACGTTTTATCGTGATTGAATTATTTTTTTCTCCTTTTTGAGCCTAACAGGCAATCAAAGCATCCACGAAAATTGCTTAACATTCATTTTGGCGGGAATGACCCGGCAGCGAAGTGGTAAACCGTTCAAACTTGCTTGAAGCGTGATTTGGGAGAAAGGGGCCCTTGGTTCGAATCCTGGTGGGCACAGGTTCGTGCGAACTATTTTATTTCTCTCCTCAAAACCTTTTTTAATGCACTCTTGCAATGATCCATGTTATTTTGATCGTGAAATTACATTTATTTTAAGATTTCGAAGCACTTTTCTTGGAAAAACTCTCCGAGAATTGAAATATATATATCGGCGAGTTGAAAACTTTGCTTACTGAAGTGAAAAAGAATTTGAAATCTCCTCCATCCGTTAAGTTTCACCAAAGACAAACATCTCCTTTTGATCGATGCCAAATTATTTCATTCATTGTTATTTAAGTGGAAGAGAAACCCTGTTTTTATTCGTAAAAGCTATGCATGTGCTTCACTGCATGGTTCCGCCATTTTGTTTCTGTGTGTTTCGAAACCGGCTTAGAAGACTAATTTATGCTTGTACTTGGGTGGGCTTCTCCTCATTCTTGAGTTTTATAGTGTAATGCATACTCCGTATCTCTATCTGTACATATAATTTCCAACAGGTATTTTTGTTCCAATGTATCTTTAGATTGTACAGTTCTTGTGATGTCACTAGCGACAGATTCAGATGACCTACCAATAAATCTGAATTTGGCAGAATTAAAAGAACAACTTGCACAAAATGGAACAGTTATATGCCCAGTGCAAGGGTGTCATGAAGACTTCAAATCTCTCTGGGGGCTAAAATATCACTTGAGACGGGCAAACCACCAAGATGTGCCAGAAGGAAAGTTTAAATGTGAACAGTGTAATCGGTTGTTTCCATCACGGGTTAATTTGCGACAACACAGAATAGCTGACCATTCAGGTAGTGAGGGAGGAAGTCCATTGTCATCTCCAAGGTATTAACTCTACTGTCCTATTTGCTGGTAGGCTGGTACAAAATGTGATCCCCCCCCCCCCTCCCCCGATCTAGATTAACCTCCTGGGCCCCATAGGGGAATCCAAAAAGGGCTCCTGAAGAGGAGGGGGCTCCACGTTTTTGTACTGACCAACGATAAACTTGTTCCTAATAAAAGTGCATTGTATAACTACAGTCAACTCCTGATAACTTGAACTAGGGTGTTAATAGTGGTGATGAGCACTAGTTTTTTGTTGGACCAAAAAAAAAAAATGGAGATGTATGACATCACTGCATTGATCCATTTATTCATTACTTTTGTTTCTGTACATGTAGGTCAAGGGAAAAAGATTCACTCCACTTTACCTCTACAAACTCTACAAACCAATCAACAAGGCAAATCTCAACAGAAATTTCTTGTACTGAAGTGGATGACAGTTCAGCTACTTACGGAGTGAAGGCAAGTGAAAGTGAAGTCAATCAAACTCAAACAACAGTTGTTACAAAGAGAAAGAGGGGCAGACCAAAAAAGGCTGACCAAATTAAAGATTCTCTCTTGGACAGCACAAATGGCTATGGGCAAGTCATTGGTGGGACTGAAACAGTTATTAACACTACTGATAATCCTGAAGCAGCTATAAAACTAGACAACGCTAGCTTACTAGGTAATACAGCTGTCATTCCAAGGAGAGCTTCCACAAGAGTGCGTACTCCACGGAAAAATTTAAATTTGTGTGATGATACAGAAGAAAACAAAAGAAAACGTAAAAGAGTGAACAGCAATACTGGTAGTACTAAAAAGAGAGGAAGGAAACCAAAAGTTGTCTGTGATGAAAATGTTATTGATGACTTTGTAAGAGGTTCTGATTGTGAGAAAACACATCTGAAGAAACCTGCGAGAAAGCAAAAAATCCATACAGCTGGGAATGAATGTGACATTGGAGGAGGAACTAACAAAATTGTTGTTGGCAGTAGTGATAATGCTGATGATGAAAATGATGATGTTCAAGAGGGTGATGTGGAAAATGTTGATAATGAGGAGAATGATGATGACAATGAAGATGGCAGTGTCAAAGATAATGGTAATGGTATGAGTTGGTGCAATTACATTGTATAATAAATTTTCCACCTGTCTAAATACAAAATTAATCTTCTGGTTCATCCAGTAAACTGAACACTGGCTGAAGACAATCTGACAAATGATTTGAGGGCTTCGCTGTGGGAGGAGATCAAAAACAATGCTCCAAGCCAACTCTTCTTGCAAAAATCACTAAAAATATAAATTATATGTTGTGTTTTTTTTTTTTTTTGGGTTGATTTTTTTAAAACCAGTTTAAATTTTTCAAACTGGGTTGAATTTTTTTGTCAACTATCTATAAAAAAAGGGAAAATATCTCTTTACATTCCTCTATCCTATTCTCTCCTTTTCTCGCCGAGTTCCTCCTGATTTATTCTATCCCACAGCTACTCTACCGCTTCCCCCAAATCTCCATTAAGCGTGAATACTAATTAACAGCAGGTCTCACTTTTTTTTACTTTTTATCTCGTACTCACCGGGATTTGAACCGCCAACCTCTAGATCTGCTTCCCACTGTCATTACCACTTGACCATGAAAGCAATGGGTGCAAGAGATCTCTTACTTGTGTTAATTATCAGTTCATCACCCCAAGCCTCTCTCATATAAATTTTAACTTATTTATAAATACATATAAAATTTAATTTTAATTTATTCATACATGAACTTTGTCTTAATTGCTAAGAAGCTAACCAATTCCAAATAAGTGGTTAGGCCTAATCACTAACCTGAGAGCTCAACATAAACTACTAAGTCATATGCAAAGTTCCCAGCCTAATATCAAAGCTAACCATACTAAATTAATAATACTGTAAGGGCTTAGGCCTAAATCACTTATGAGAGCTTAACCCAAAATTAATTACTAAAGACACATGCTTACATTCTGCTTAAAATTAAACTGGTTTAAATATTTCAACCCAGTTTGAAAAATATGAATCAGTTTGGAAAATTTAAACTGGTTTAACAAAAATTAAGCATGAATACTAATAAACAGCTCAGGTTTTACTTTTTTTTTTCTTTTAATCTTGTACTCACTGGGATTTGAACTGCCAACCTCTAGATAGATCTGCTTCCCACTGTCATTACCACTTGACCATGAAAGCAATGGATGCAAAAGCTCTCTTATCCATGTATACATATGGTGTATATAAAAGTCAATTTATTTTATACATGAACTTTGCCTAAATTACTAAGAAGCTAAACAATTCCAAATATTAAGTGGTAAGGCCTAATCACTAATCTGAGAGCTCAACCCAAACTACTAAGTCATATGCAAAGTTCCCAGCCTAACATCAAAGCTACAGTAAGCATTCTAATCTGAATTAGTAGAATTCTACTAGTATACTAATGCAAATGCTGCAATCTGATTGGCTGAGCTACTCGTATACTATCAGCCATTAGAGTGCAGTTGGCTGCCGGTCGTCCTCAAAATGTGATGTTTTTATAGTTTTTTCCGAGGTTTTGTAAGGAAATTTAGATGTAAACGTGTAATTAAATTCCCGAGATTTTTTCAAACTAAAAGAAGCACATTTACAGTTTCTTGAATAAAAACTTGAAAATATAGCAAAATCGGGTACGCACGTATTTTTCTAAATAACTGCAAATTTGCCAAGGACAGTTCGATACATGCAACTTTGTTTAAGAGTAAAGTTCAATAATGCGTGGAAAAATCATTGGAAATCGTTATTTTTGTTAATTTTAGTTAGAATTCTACTAAAACAATTAGATTATTCGCTCTTGATTTCTATGAGGTGATAGTTGATTCGGCCTTCGGCCTCATCAACTATCACCTCATAGAAATCTCGAGCTCATAATCTAATTGTTAATTAGTGCTTAAGCCTATAATCACTAACTTAAAGTAAATGCAAAATTAATTACTAAAACACCTGCTCACGTCACATTCTGCTCAAAATTGAAAATTAAACTGGTTTGAAAATTTCAACCCAGTTTAAAAAATGAACCAGTTTGCAAAATTTAAACTGGTTTAAAGAAAATTAAAATCTTGAAAAATAAATTGAAACCATAACATATATACATTTAGCCAAGCCCAAAAGTGGAGTTCCTGGGCTGGGATGTTTAGAGCCTGATAACAGTAAGCTAACTAAGATAATCCAGAATTTAAGTGAGAATGTTCATGGAGATCTTCTAACTTTTGTAACTAGGCTAAGACAGGTGAATATTACACAAGGTCATGCATTGCACACTCTTTTATTTGACCTTGACAGTTATACCTGTTTGTATGTAGATGATGATGGAAAGGCAGTCATCAAGGAGAGAAGAAAAAGTGGGACAAAGGTCTTTGTTTTTATTTATTAAGTTAAAGAAGTTGATATACAAGTCAATGGTACATGTAGTGTAAACATTTTTCCCACAGTAATTATATTATTTAGTAATAGTGATGCCAGGAATTATGTCAGACTGGTGCTTCCATTTAAATAATATGTCAAACACGAGAGACAGTGTTTTATTGGGATATCCAAACACTGAGAAAAGAGCTGAAAATATGATGCACAGCAGACTATTTTTAACGAGATTTGAGGTCTTTGGATAGCTGATGAATCGCTGTCTTGAGTGTTTGATATATCTTCTCAATGGAAACAAAAACTAAAGAGTAAACAAAGAAGTAAAATCATCAAAATTAGAAAATCTATGTTAATTAAGACAGGGTATCCAAACCTCCTTTACGGTTGTGATTTCCTTTGTTCTAACTTACTAATAGCTTGATGAATTATTAGTGAGTTTGAGAACAACATTTGAAGTACACAGTAGCCATGAGATGGCATTGAGAGTCAAGCCCACAACACAGGGTTGTCAAAATAAACCAACAACTGGTGCATTTCACTGGTTGTTTTGAAAAGCTGTGCCAGCTACTCTGAATGAATGCCTGAGCATGGTTAATTGGAGAAATAAAACTGTTAGCCGATCACTCTGATCTAGGCATCATCAAGGCTGTTGCCTAACAATATTTCAAGGAGCCCAGAAGGGCAAAAGCCAAATAGTTAGGAGCCCAACAAGTAATGTTTTGGGAGATGCTTCAAAAAGTTAGGCGCCCAAAGGACTTTCTTGGGTGCCCCAGGCTGCCGGGCTCCTGTTAGGCAGCAGCCTTGATCATTGGAAAGATCTTTTCCTCCTGCAGAAGTTGAGTATAGATGGTGCCAATTTTGGTCAAAAATGATGATGTCAGAAGCGGAAGAAAGGCCAAGGTTGGTCACGGGCGGTTATGGGCGGCACAGGCGTCAATGGGTTAAACAAAACGACGGAAAGTTTCAACTATTAAAAGCAGATCCAAGTAGACTATGGCACAGACAGTTTCTCTGCCATCTTGATATCGGCACATTTGATCATGCAAACCTCACTTATTCATTTATTACACCCAGGATTTCAGGGTGTAAGATGGGCATGTGACCAGCCTATGCCAGTGACCAGCCTATGCCAGGGCCTTTTCCTGCCCTGCCCTCAAGCCAGGGAAAAGGCCCTGGGAATGAGGTTGACTATAAAAAAAGTTGATGAAAATAATAAGTAACTAGTAAATAACAGAACTAGACCAAAACATAAAAATAAGTAGTTCTGAAAAAGTTGTTGGTGATTGCATTTTAATTACCTATCAGATTAAACTTAGATATCAGGAAGACCCAAACATTTCTTTCAATAAATTAAATTGTATGTAGTAAAAGTTTTGTTTAGTTTTTAATTTTAATCCTCGACAAATAATATGTATGAAATTAGAGGACGTACCTGTATCTAAACTGTAGATGATGGTTATGGTTACATGTATATAAATTATATGAGAATGCCCTCTGAGGTGGTTGTTTGACAATTTTTTTTTCGCTTTGTTTTGTTCTGACAGAGGAAAGCAACTGCTGTTTTAGAGGTACCTGTAGGCTGGCATTCTGATCTGTACACCTGATTATGTGCCTAAGTATTAGCTAGTCTGACCTGGAAAATGACAGTAACTATAAATGTAATATATTTAATATACTGAGTGCCATACCAGAAAATAATGATTTTAATCAAATATATTTAAAGTTAGTGTTTGCTTAATATCAAAAAATGTTCTCCTCCGAAGAAGGATGTGTCAGACTGCTGGGACCTTTAATGAAAGTTCATTTTTTTCATGTATAATAAATTATATGAGAATGCATGCCCTCTGAGATATGGTTGTTTGACAATTTTTTTTGGTTTTGTTTTGTTCCGACAGAGGAAAGAAGCTGCTGTGTCAGAGGTACCTGTAGGCTGGCATTCTGATCTGTACACCTGATTATGTGCCTAAGTATTAGCTAGTCTGACCTGGAAAATGACAGTAACTATAGATTTAATATATTTAATATACTGAGTTCCATACCAGGAAATAATGATTTTAATCAAATATATTTCAAGTTAGTGTTTGCTTGTCAAAAAATGTTCTCCTCTGAAGAAAGATGTGTCAGACTGCTGGAACCTTTAATGAAAGTTCATTTTTTTGGGTAATTGACCACCCAGGTGCAGTACATGTATCTCAGTCTCGGATCAATATCAGTATCTGGGCAACTGCACACCTACCCCTCCCCTAACCCAACATGTTATAATAAGTTAATAAGTTAGTGTTACTGCTGGATTAGGGGAGGGGTAGGTGCGCAGTTGCCCAGATACTGATATTGATCCTCAGCCCTTTAACCCTTAGCATGCTATTTACACCTGCACACCATGGCCATTTGTGCAGGTGGCCTCAGGGTGACATTCAAGGAAAATTATTATTAACTATTTCCACATTCTCAGTGACTTGATAATTGGAGGGAAAGCAAAAAAAAAAAGTCCAATCAATGCCAATGGAGCATTTGGCAAGGGCAACATCCCCAACTCCATCAATTTTTGCTCATACCTCAATTTTTTGCACAACCAGAATGTGGAAAATGCTTTTTGTTGCTTGTTCACCTATTTCTACACAATGCTTGTTACACAGTCAGGCTATAAACTTTTGATTGAATAAACTCCCGTAGGCAAACTTAACTCAGGGAAAGAATTAGACTTGACATGAAGTCCCATATAATTATGCTACGTGTAGATGACAACATTAGTGCATGGCTTATTAGTTTGTATTGTGCGATTGTCCTGGTGAGGGTAGTCTGAAAAGAACTGTCGTTGGTGACTGACATTTCGAAAACCTGAGTGAAAGTCATCTTCAGAGTGGCGTGAATAGTGTTTGTCAGTTGATGATGTCATAAGTCAAACAAATGAATTATCTGCGACAAAAACAAAACCGACAAACAGACTTCTAACAGGCCGACTTATTTTTGACTAACAAAAGACGGACCTCAAACCGACCAATTTGGCTAACAAAACATGGATCAAAACTGACCAATAAATGATAGCAAACTGAACATGAGTCTTTCAGCTAATCATCATGGCTTAACTGACCAATCGTTTTCAATGAACCAGACTTATAACATCATAGACTGACAAACACTATTCACTTGACTCTGAAGATGACTTCCGTTCAGGTTGTCGAAACATCAGTCACCAGCAACAGTTCTTTCCAGAACTAGTCATGTACCCACACCCGGACATTCACAAAATACAAACTACTGAGCAGATACTCCTTTGAACTTGAACTTGAACTTCAAACCATTAAACCATTACTATGCATGGCATAGAGATAGAGAGAGATGTAATCAAACAAAAAAAAATGTTACTTTTATTTATTTAATAGTTTTAATTGTTGCAAGGAATAATTCAGAATTGTTTAGAACAAAACAAAGTTGAATGGTTTAAAACAATTTTTTTTTTCAGGCAACTAGACTTAAGAGGCTTATGAAACCTGGAAAGTCATTGATGTGTGAAAACGAAGGATGCAGAGCAAAGTTTTCCACAGCTGCTGGATACCTTGCACATCAAAAAATCTGTGGAGTGAAAGAGGAAGACAGAGAAAAGTTTACATGTGAGATATGCGAAAAAGTATACATGTCTTCTATGGGGCTTAAATATCACATGCAAGCCAAGCATACTGAGGTAAGTATCATCATTTTATAATCTATTAAATATTTTTGCCTGCACATGATTGGTCTAAACAGTCATGTCACATGACCAAATATTCCCCAGCTAAAACTGGAGAATATCGGAGAATATTCCCCAATTTTCGAAACTGTGTGTGTTGCAAAAAAGATTTGAAGGATAATAAACACAAAAGGCTCTCACTGATATTTGTCCTTGGACATTATCTGTTCCTTGAAGCTCACAGTTTTCCTCAAGCTACGCTCTCAGAACCTGTTCATCTCTCGAAACAGATAATATGAAAATAAGTCCAGAAAATATCCATACCT
>JAHPZR010012486.1:62500-95000 GCA_019787425.1 Platygyra sinensis | reverse complement strand
CTTATGGTAGTGTTTAAGATGCGCTGGGCCAGCACTGAAAATGCAATGTTCTAAATCTACATGTATGGTTGGGCCTACCATCCACAGTAATTGGCCATGAAAACAGGGCTTTTCAAAAATACTCTTCGGACAACTGGAATTTGAAAATGGGAGCTTTGCGTTTTAGTTTTTTAGTTTGTGAATTAGTTTAGTCTTAATTATTCTTTGTTCCCTTTCTTTACTCGTAAGTAAGAAGCAGCCAACTCGTAAGCTTTGCTACTTTGGCTGCTGCACACTAATCCAAAAATTTTATAATTATTTAACAATTATTCTTTGAAATCGAGGTAAATATTCTGCCGCTATTCACCGAGATTGAGAAGAATAATTGTTTTAGTATATACACAGGAAGTGATCTCAACAACATTTTAAGAAGGAAACCATTAAAAATCGATTTAATTGACCTCTCAATTCATGCGTGGAAAACGTGCAAGCGGTACAAAGCATGCGCGAATTCGCGAAACTATTTACAGAATCTTTGAACATGGAAAATCTATAGTTAATATTCGAAAAAACCTCGTGACAGTCTAGAATAATGGTCCTTAGACACCGTTCAAATCAGTGTGAATCAAAAGTATGCTTTATTCAAAAGTATGCTTTATTTTTGTTTGGCTTACGCATTATTCACTCGGTAGGGGGTGAATAATGTCATTAGCCAGAGATAGCGAACCAATCAGATTGCTTAAAACACCAAGATCACTGAGTGTGTATATACTAAATAACAATAGCCTCCATTTGGCGCAAAAATATTAACCTCTTACTAACCGAGCGCGAGGGCCGTACTGGGGAGTATTGACCCGAGGTCGTGGCAGTACAGACCTTGCTTCGCTCGGTCCGTACAAAAACGACAGAGGGCCAATAATCCCCAGTACGGCTCGAGCTAGCTAGGTTAGTAAGTAGTTTATTATATGGCACTCGGGCCATGCTTGTTTTGAAGTTTGCCGGCTTTCGAAAACAAAAAATACACAGCCGATGACCATCTCCATGGAAACGGTCCGTATGGCGAAATCCTGACCAAGAAAGAACTAATCAGAACACTCGGATTTACCTTGCCATATAATAACCTAGGATATTTGTTTGCAGACATTAACTGTTCCCGAGGAGCGAACAGTTTTCCGAAAGCACATTTCGAGGAAAGCTGTGAGCTTCCAGGAACAGATAATGTCCAAGGGCAAATATCCGAGCATGTTTTTGTTCCAAAGGGAGGCTATTGTGTTTATTATCCTTTAAATATTTTTTGCAGTGGCGCAGCTTTGAAAATTGGGGAATATTCTCGGATATTCCCCAGTTTTAGCTGGGGGATATTCGGTCATTTGACGTGTTTACACCAATTGCGCGTTATCGAAATATTTGATGGATTATAAATAATTATATATTCTCTATTATTTTGTTTTCTATATACTTGTTTTTTGCTTGTGTGTGTTTTTTTTTCTTCTACCTGAATAGTTCGCATAAAGGTGGTTGTTTTTAGATAGCATATATTTTGAAAGTGGATCTTTTGAAAATGATAACATCACAATCAAGTGATTTTCCTACGCGAGTTTTCCTGAAACACGAATTCCAAGATGACCGGTGATTGTTGAGTTTTCCAATTTCTCTGGTGTGGTGCAGACAGAAAACACTTTGTGTGTTTTCGGAGAGAAAATGTCATTTTCAAATTTCTTACGCATACATGTAGTGTGAACGGGGCCCATGACTGTCATTGGTAATATTATTTTGTCATCTTGTTTGTCATTGCAGGGCAATGTCAAAAGTTCAAAACTAGTGACAGAACAAAATCTTCGAGAGGTAGATCATTCTGGAAGGATCGTGAAGAAAGAGTTTCTGGACCAGCTAATTGTTAAAATCCAAGGCAGGGACATATCCAAACAGGAGAAACAATGGACTGAAGCACTGGAGAAAGAGACTGTTGTAATGTGTCCCAGCAAGGTAATCTGTGAAAGTTTGTTTCCACTTCCTTGGAATATGTTGTTCCACTTATGTCCAGGATTGAACGCAAGTATTGTGTAATTAGTACTTCATCTTTGACAGTGTTATTTGAAATTTTCATACCACTTCATATTTGACTGAATTGTGTGTGTTCAGGTGCCTCTTTACCAATGAGGACACTTTGTGATGCTTATCATAAGGAATTTGAATCTCATTAGCATTCAATCCTAGGCATATCTCGCCATCCCTGTGGAAATTCCAGTTCTGGTTCCTAAGTGGGTTTTGAGACCTCCCTCTCCTTTAGTGTTGTTTCCAATTAGCCACTCAGAATCAATCAGTGCAGTGTCCTGATTATACAGTACCTTCCCCTGAAGGATGTTTGGTTTGAACCACAATCCCTAGTTTCTTGCTTTCCTTTATAATGTTGGCATTTGAGACACCCCGTTCCCCAAGTCTCTTGCAATTTCCATTCCAGCCACCTTCCATGTTTGATATAGATAGCCATTTGTATAGAACCACAAATTGTTATATAACAGTTTTAAACCAAGTGCTGAAAAACCAAACCAAACGTAACGCCAAAGACCTTGCCACTTATCTAGAAGAGGTCGCAAGGGAGTTCGAGAGAGAGAGGAAACACTGGTTCTTGACCTATAATGTATCACCTTTGACAATGGTTGAACAGGTCAAAGTCATAAGTTGTTTCTATTAGAATATCATGGTTGACAACTAACGTCTTAATTTGGGCATGAAATGTCAGCGGTAAATTATAATTTCACTCGTGAAATTACAAAAATTGCCACGGCAACGTTTGGGCGAGAGGTCTCGATGCAGAAATTTGAAAGCCGCGATTTCTAACCGTAATTTGTGACGCATGTCATCAAAAGGTTATCAAATGCTGTACTCGTGGAAATATAAGAATTTTGCCAAAATTTGCATGAAATTTCACTTCTCATAATTAATTTAAGTGTCAATTCAATCAAATTACCAAGAAGTTAACTTTCCATTTTTGTTTTTCCTTAAGGGGTGCTCAGAGACATTTCAGTCTTTTGAGAGCATCAAAGCTCATTTGAAATCTTGTGAGAAGGCTGTTTCCTACAAGTGTGTGGCATGTGGCAAGGTTTATCTGTCCATAATGCTCTTACACAATCACATAAACTTTCGACATGTTGGATACAAGGTAACCATTTAGTGAGTTCTGCAGTGAAAATTTATTTTGCCTTCTTTTCTTTTTCTGGTTTGTTCGCTTTAAAATTGACGAGTAAAATTGTCTGGCGTTAGACAGAGTAAAATCTATAAGGCGCTCTTAGGGTGTAAAGGGTTAATGCATAAAGAATGCTTACAAGTACACGACAAACTGCAATCTTGACCAGAAGTCCTGGGACACTTGATAAAAAGCCAACTGGTAACGCCTTAGTTTGAAGTGGGATGTCATAATTCGGTCTTGGAATCTTCTCCATTCGTAACCATCTTCTTCTCTTTACGGTGTATTATTATTTTTTAAGGGTTTTTCTTTGTTAGTTAAAGGAGCTGCGTCACGGTCAAACGGTTTGAAAAATTTAGCCTAAATTTTTCAATTTCGGTGTTTGTAATCCGTGTCAATCTTCTCCATCCTTAACCATCCTTGTTTCTTTATGGTTTATTATTATGTCTTTGGTGTTTTTCTATCTTCGTGAAGCATTATTTTCAGGTTTCTTTCAATTTCAGGGTAATTTTGTCGATGGTCAAAACAACTCAAAGTATCGCGACGTAGCCCCTTTAAGTATCATTTTTAGGTTTCCTGCATTTTAAAGATATTTTTTAGGTGGCCAAAATAATAGGCTCAATTTCCGCTGCTTTCTCAAGTCCGGTTCAGGGGAGACCTGTGCGCAGGCTCCTTTCCAGAACAGTGGCTGGTAATCGAACGTACCTTTCTATAAATTTACAGCCCAAAGGGAAGGAGCAGTCCGATAGCAGTGACATGGATTATGTAGTTGTCAGCTCAGGGGACAGCGCAGAGGAGAGTGACGATGTCGAAATTGAGGAGATAGAGGAAAGTGGAAGTGACTTGAACGATGATTGGGAGAATCACTCTGAAGAAATCATTGTTTTTGATGATAAGAGGAAAAAGTTCAAACGGCCAGGAATGCCCAAAGCCTTTCAAAGATCTAAATCAGGCCCTACGTCAGCTGTGAAGTATGGACCCATTGGGTCGACAGAATCTGAGAGCTATGAAACCACAGAAAATTGGTAAGTAGAGCCTTGTATCTTGAAGTTCACTGTGACAAGCACTAGGATTGCTGTAAGTAATGTACAAAACTCGACAGAACATATTTTATCACATTTCGAACCATCGAGAATAGGTTACACAGCTGATTATTTTTAGTAGAACTTGGGTGTATTGGATCAAGAAATGTCTACATTTTTTGTAATTGTTAGTAAAACGTAATACATGCTGAAATTCGTAGCTCTTTGTTTGTGATATTGAAGGAGAAAACTGCAAATTTCTGGGTGGCAAAAGCGCTCATGAGCTCATACATTCTTCGTAAAATTTTGAGTTTTTAAACCCGTGTTGCACAAAGAGTATCCAATACATCCGGCTCATATTCATTGGTAGCGTTAATCATACTATGACCTTTCAATATTCACAAATGGCTTATTTTTAGCTCCATCAGAAACTGTATTGCTTTTGCTAATGAGGCAAATATTGTAAACAAGGATTCCCCTATAGTTCTGTATTTGAAGAGGTGTGTTTAGGTTTTGTGTATTTTTTTATGTCTCCTTCCACTGTAGGCGCAAGCAGCAGTTTAAACACAAAGACCTGTTTCCTAACTTCAGACCTTCCTCCTCTTATTGGTCTCGTGTTGACCACAGGTGCGTCATATTAGTCACACAACACAAATGTTTTTGTATTTTATATTAGAGGACGTTAGAGTCATGTACGACTCAGTACAACTTTTCAATTGTAGTTTACAGGTTTCTCATTATCCCGTCAACTACCTTCTTCAAACTCATTAACAGTTTATCAAGTTTAGACAAAGGAAATCCAGACTGTGACCGTGTTAGAATACCTGATCTTAATAAACGTTAGCTTTTGTAGGATTTTATTTCCTCTTTTTCTCCCTGGGTTTAATTCCGATTGAGAAGATATATCAAGCACTCAAGACAGTGCATGACTACATTTCTTAACACCTCAAAATTCGTGAAAAATACGCCGCTACGCGCCGTATTTTTCAACTCTCTTCTCGGTATTTGAAGTCATATATCAAACACGGTTTCTCTTGTTTGATATATTACATCTCATCTTATGAGCTACCCTCTCTACCTAAAACCAACACGAAGAGCGATGGCTCAGAAAACGCCCTTTTGTTTCAAATTCAAAAAAAGGTACTCTTATAGTTACTCAATCTCGTGCTCGCAGTCCAATCTAAAGATGCCTATTTATGTATTGCAATGAATAGCTTCCTCTTTTTTAGCTCTGATATCGTGTAACAAACACAGATTTTTCCAGATAAAGAAGTGATTCAAATTCCTGCCGTGGAACATCCTCTACAAATGGTGTTACTTGTATGACCGATGGGGTTCTCTCTAAAAACACTGTACAATTCTAGAATTAAATCCTACCCCTAACGCCCCACTGATGAAAACAGAAAAATACAGAAATGCCCCGTAGCAAAATGAGTCCGAATTCTCAAGTGAAACACTCCCCCCCCCCCCCCCCCACCCCACGTCCTTCCCCGTATCTAAATATTAACCCTTGGGTTTGCATCTACAGTCAGTTCCTAAAGAAATTTTACTGACTTTTTTATTATAAGTGATGTATTGTGGAGCTTGTTTGTGTTTCATATCTTCTTGTCTAGTTTTGAACGTTATTATTGGCAAAATGCCAATATTATTGTAATCTTTTTTTGTGTGTGTTTTAAAGTGAAATTGAGCAGTATTTGCCGGAAGCGACTATATCGCCGAAGTTCACAATAAGACGAAAAGGAGAAAATCACAACGCTAAACAAGATATGCAGCTACCACTGTTTAAAGGCACGTCCAAAGGAGAAAGTAAGTTACTTCGTAAATCTGCTTGTTCACCATTGTTCACCGTACTTTGTTTAGAAAAAAAAGTGAAGCCTTGGAGCCAAGGCTGGCTCATAGCTGCCGGAGTTTATCCCGATTTCTGCAGCATAAAGCGGCTAGAAGTATTTCTACTTCCCTTGGACGGGATGCTAGTCCATCTCGGGTCACTCCCCCCCGCAATAAGTTTTCCCATATATACACCTGGGCGGAGAGAGGCACTGTGAGAGTAAAGTGTCTTGCCCAAGAACACAACACAATGTCCCCGGCCAGGGCTCGAACTCGGACTGCTTGATCCAGAGACGAGCGCACTAACCATGAGGCAACCCTATCTTCCACATTTAGAAAAGGAAACTTTGAAAACTTCAAGAAAATCTTGCTGGATCATTCGGCAAAGTGACCGGTCCAATACTTAAAAAGCATTTGACCGGTACTGGAGCAATCTGAGTTGGTTGATTTTAGATATGGACGCTTAGTTAACCCAATCGTGTTGTATACAGTGGAACCCGATTTTACGATATGGCAAGGGGACAGCAAAATCATATCGTTATACCGGGATACCGCAGTAGACGAACTCCATATTTAACGATTTGGCAGTAAAGGAACTGATAAGATCGTGATGTGGCTAGTACACCCAATAAAGTCAATAAATTTCCGCAACATGCATAGCATATGTGGTGGATTTATTGAATTTATAGTAATTACAATGGGCAAATCAATCACAAGCGCAAAGGATTACTGTAACTAAATAAAACTCTGTGTAATTGCTACAGCTGTAGGTGTTTGTCACTCTTTCAATTCACGGTGTGTGATATTAGGCCCCGTCCATACGTGTCCGCATATTTTCGAAAACACGTAACCGGCTTTTTCGGCCACAGATGCGGATGTTTTTAAAAACGCTCTCCAGACTGTAGATTTTTCAAAACGGGGATTGATCGCATTTGTGTGGACGGCAGAAAACGAAGGTTTTCAAATACGATGACGTCAAAGTTGGGGTCCAGTGCTTTTCGCGGGCTTATGCTTATCACAGGGCGCATGCACTCGTAACCTGCGCATGCTCGATATGTGAAGTCTATTAGAATCGTTTTTGCGTATACGTGTGGACGTGGAAATACGATTTTAATATGGTCTGTGTGGACGCGGATTTTGTTTTTCAAATGCGGAGAAAAAAATCTCCCTTTTCGAAAATATTCGGATACGTGAGGACGTGGCCATAGTTAAATCGTTATACCGGGACTAACGTTAAGCCAAATATTGTTAAATCAGGATTATTCTCCATACAGTTAACTGTAACTTGTGCAAAGACCCACAATGAGTGATCGTTAAATCGGGAACATCGTTAAATCGGCGAGCGTAAACTCGGGGTTCCACTGTAAATGGATACTGGCAAACTGTTAGGGCAACCTTACCAAATGATTTGGGGGAATATACGATGGTCTGCCCAGAATACATGTACTTCTGTGCTTTCTAGTCACTCCAAACTACAGATACCAAGCAAGATATTGCATTGCAGGCCACTTTGGCTGACATCAACCCATCTTTGTGGGGTTTTAGTAGTCAGATCAGATGGATCTTACAAACATCATTGATGCACTCACCTAACTCCTTGCGTGCCACTTTTTTATTCTTATTTTGACATCATCTGTGATCTATTTACCAATTAAAATATAAGTTCGAGATTTCTATCGCAGATAGTTGACTCGGGCTGCGTCCTCGTCAACTATCACGCATAGTAATCGAAAGCGAATAATCTAATTGTTTTAATATAAATCTACTAGTCGATGAAAAAAAAACTTTATCTAAACCCTTTTCACAGACCTAGAAAACGCAAAGAAGCGGCTGTCATTTTGCACAGAATAGATAGTGAGTAGCGTAGTCAATCAGAGAACGGTATTCTTGATAGAACACTAGTAGATTTATACTAATAATGAACAGACTCACGGCAGCATCAAATCTATATGTTAAGAAGAATTCTGGAGTGAAAGAAAACTTTGCAAAGGATAACGTTCTAATCAAGACTACTGATTGATTTTTTTTTTTTTTATGTCAGGCTCTGTTTACGGTGATGTGACATTCAATGTTGGTGGATCTGTTTGGGCCATGGACTGGTGCCCAGTCCCAGGTATTTAGTTGATATAGTTCAAGTGTCTATTGGGGACATTTGTGACGTATGATAGGCCTATAATATAAACAGAATTAGTATATAACACACAAGTGAATAGTACTTTTCGCGGGGGCTGATTGGCTAGCTCGGAGGTGATTAGCCAAGTACTATTCACCTCCGAGCAGCCCGCAGAAAAACAAAATGGCTTTTGTCGGTATATTGTCACAAATAAAGTTACTATTTGGACCGCTAGTTATTCAGCTTGTGTAGTATATACTAAAACACTTATTCACCTGAGTGTCAGTGAAAGTGGTGGATATTTACCTCCACTTCGCTGAATAATTGTTAAATATTGCTTCAGTTCCCTGAGAGTATTTTAGGACGACACCCCTGATGGAGCCGAGACGTTGGGTTTTTTTAAGATTTTTAATAGCTTTTCTCGACCAGTATAAGATTTTTAAATGTATCAATGTCATTGAGTTTTGTATTATTGTGAATTAGATTCTAACAGCAAAGAAGACCAGTTTCTAGCCATCGGTACACACAGGTCACTGGACAAGGTGAGTGAAAAAAAATTATTGGATGAGGTAGTTGTGATATACAGAATAATGAAGGTCGAGGTAAGGGTCTGAGGCTGATAGCCCTTACTAAGACCTTGAGTATTTTTGATGTCACGAAAACCGAATCTAATAATTGTTTTATTATATAAGGAACGAAAAAATTAATAGAAGTCATGTTTTTGCTTCTTCACTGACGGCAGCAATTCAAAGCGCGCGAACTTGACATGATTACCCGTGACCTTGAATGTCCTTGACATGATTATTGTATAACTTGCAGCTAGATGACGTCACAAGTCCTGATTTCGAAATTCGCTATATGCTTTCGGGCAATCAGAAAGGAGATAGCGAGTTCAGTGTATAATAATGTAAAAAAAAGGAGACAGTCATGGTAAAGTTCATTTTCATTGAAGAAAAACCTGAAAATAATAGTTTACCAAGACAGAAAAACACTATGAAGATAATAATAAACCATAAAAACACAAGGATGGTGAAGGATGTAGAAGATTCACACGGATAGCAAACGACTAACAAAACGAAAAATGACGCTTAACTTTTCAAGATGCTCAAACCGTGATGTAGCTGCATCAAGTGATGCGCATGCTCCACAAGCTCATGAATAATTCATGAAGTTCAAACAAAGGAATTCAGGACCGTGACATTACTTGAATATCTGATATCAATAAACATAGATCGTTACGATTTTATTTCTCCGTTTTCCTCAGTTTTAGTTTCAACTGAGAAGATAAAACACTCACGCAGTGCTTGACCACATTTCCATGCACCTCGAGGTTCGTCAAAAATACCGGTACTCTGCTACGCGTCGAATTTTAAGTAATATATCAAACACGAGGGACAGTGTTTCATTGGGATATCCAAACACCGAGAGGAGAGTTGAAAAAACGACGAGCAGCGGTGTATTTTTGACGAAATTCGAGGTGTTTGGATAGCTTATGAAACACTGTCTCGTGTGTTTGATATATCTTCTCAATCCAGACAAAAACTAAGGAGTAAACGGAGAAGTAAAATCATCAAAATCTATGCTAATTAAGACCCTGTGTCCAAACCTCCTTCACGGTTGTGATTTTCTTTGTCTCAACTTGATGAATTATTAATGAGTTTAGAAATTCTTTCTTCAGTTTTTGGAAATGTAATTGAACACGATCTTTCGTGTTTGATAAATTACAAGATATACCTGCATAGATTGCAACAATCACTCCTTGTGAAGGCAAGAAATGAACTTACTGACTCGGTAGTTATTATTTTAATAAATAGACTCTTTTTTCCTATCGCTGATGATTTGTTATTTTCTTTGAACGAGGAAGGGTATTGAATTCTTTGATACTATTTGTACTTTACCTTTTAATGTCAAAGATTTAAAATATTATTATTGGAGGAGGTTGAGCAAAATGTCGTGATTTGTCAGTGGTGAGCAGATCAGTTACTTTCCGAAGTTGAAAGCTAACCAAGGCAAATAATTGGTATGGGAGACACAATATTTTGAGATAACCGGGCTCAAAAATTGTTTTATAATGCAGTCACCAAGTTCTTTTCTCCCTTTGAAATCACTCTCCCTCAGCTCAGTGAAGCGATCTGCTATTTGTCTCTCCAGAGTGTGATTACAATTACGCGGGTGTGTGATGTGGGATGTGAGATGTGGGATTATTATGTTACAGGATATGTGGTATGTGTTTTTGTATCAGGTGCACAACTTACATAAGTGTGTCTCGAGTAAAGGACTTATACAACTCTGGAATGCTGGCCAGTTAAAGGCGGACTCAGCAAGGTGACGTTTTGTCATGTTTCCTTTTTCTCGTCTTTGCTTTATTGTGGTACGCAGAATGTGTGCTATAAACGATCTAACTTTGATTGCTGCAGATATAGGGTATGGTGTATTCTAAGCAGTATACTCATCACAGAAAAAAATAGAGTTTACAAGTAGAAGCAAAAACAATAGGTAAAAAGGTATGTCTGCATACGAGCCAATTGTCGCCCACCAGGCCGGAGCTTATCCCGCTTTCTGTAGAATGAAGCGACTGGGAGTATTTCTACTCCCCCCTGGATGGGATGCTAGTCCATCGCAGGGTTACCCCCCAGCATTAAATTCGCCGGTACCCATTTATATACCTGGGTGGAGAGAAAGGCAAAGTGTCTTGCCCAAGAACACAACACCCTGTCCCAAGCCAGGGCTCGAGCCTGGACCGCTCGCTTCAGAGTCGAGTGCACTAACGTTTAACCATGAGGCCACAGATATACTAACAAGCTTAAAGTCCACACGAATTCATTCCAAATTGATTAGTGGAGGACAATTACATGGTGTCCTTTTCATGAGTGCTTTTAACCAATCATGAAACAGCAGATGGCACTAACAAAGCTTCGTATGATTTTACAAATAGATGCACATGCTAACGTTTCTGATGACACATGTGAAAGGCAAACTTTAAGAGCACACTTTGTTGTTAGTAAGACGAATCTTTCGGGTTTTAGAATCTTTTGACTTGTGAGTCTAAAGAATCATTGCTCTCGTTTAGCATGATTGTTTTAAAGCCTTCGAGCCTGTTGTCTCCATTAGGTCAGGCTCAAAACCAACATTCGTACTTGGTATTGCACACGACTACGGTGCAATATGGGATATCAGCTGGTGCCCATCAGGGACTTGGGAGCCAGCCTCATCTAAGAAAAACCAAGTATGTAACCTTAACTTCTTAAGCAAAATAAAAAACACAACCATGAGTTAACGGAGTCTGTAGGACAATTACCCACCAAGAAATAATAATCGAATCCTGTGAAACTGGGCATTTTGTGAAGACACTGGCCCTTTCCCCATTTAAGCCCTTATGTGACAGTTGAACAAACCATTAGTAACACTGACCGAACCGTTTTGGACTATGAGATATAATACTGACAAAGGACTATGTTGGGACAATATTTTCACACCTGCTTCAGAAAGGGGAGACATTGTACTTAAGTTCCTCACTTCGAACACATTGTGAATTAAAGAGGCCAATTCTGGGTCACTATGACTGTTATCACTAGTAGAGGTTCTTTTGCAGATAGCATTTGAGACCAGAGGTGACTAAAAGTCTACAGAAAAAGTTAGAGGCAAATATAAACGAAACTCTACTAGACTGGGGTTTTGCCATCAGTTGACACATTATGGAAGGTTGGAAAAAAATGCATGTATTGCAAATAGAACATAAACTGGTAAGAATCCCAACTGATGGAAAGCTGACCAGCTGTGTATTTTACACAAGGCAATCGAGGAGATGGGACCTCCAGATTTCAATTCCAGTGCTGTTTATTGTATTATTTTTCATTAGACAGATGCTCTTCCACGTCTAGGGGTAATGGCTTTAGCTTGTGGCGATGGTTTGGTTCGTATTTTGAGGTACAACTTCTTATCCATATGTCATGTGATCAGTGTTTATAAGAGATACTTGAAAGCACCTGATCTGCGAGAAATCGCATATAAAGGTCAAGAATGTCTGGAATTCAGTTCGGGCAAACGTTTTCCAACAGTCAATGTCTGTATTTTCGGGTTGGGTCGGATTTAGCTTGTAATAGAGGCTTAATCGGACAAATATCATAATTAACAAATAAAGAAGCCTAAGCCGTGTATTACACTGTGATGAAACACGACACGTATTTTTTTACGCGCGCAAAGCAATAAAAGACGCTTTTTCTATGTTTTGTACCCGATAAAACATAGGTTTTTGACTAGTCAAAGCGCGCATAGGGTCCAAAGAGAGATTAATGTCATTTGCATTTGAGCAGACTCCCCACATTAGCTTCGGTTGCAAGCTAGTTCCAGTCCAATACCGAGGATATGAATATGGCCTATTCGGAACATCTCCATTCAAGTGTACCAAGTAGTTCCAAGTTTAAGGATGAGTGATTGCACTTGAACAAGGCTAACTTGAACTTTAAAATTTCGTAGCACTAGTAGCACTAGTCCCTGTACTAAGGACATTTTGCATACTGGATTTGAAGACTTAAGAACTTTTTTGTACGTTTCTATGAGCGTTGTTAAGGTTTTCGTGCGTTACGAATTCAGTATTGGTCACTGCACTAGTCGCCATCTTTGTTCCTTCAGAGGATTGACCAGGGGTGATTTTACCTTCCTGGTTTGTACCCTCTACAGGAATTTTTTTTTTCATTAAGAAGTTCAGTTTTGCCTGCATGTGAAAACCAATTGTCTTGTTGCTGGAAACGTTAATAAAACCCTTACTAATGACATTTTATTTCGGTTGCAGTATTCCGTGGCCATCAGCATTACTCTCTACTCTGGATTCAGGGGATTCAGACAAGCATTCCCTTTATCCTCGTGGTAAAATATCGATAAATTGTCACTAGAACATTGGACAAACATGAAGTATATCTACGATCAGGATTATTTCGCAGATTATTGTGCCTATTTTCTTATTACGTTAACTTTCTGATTTTAGCCATACCTTGCTGATGGCACAGGCTCGGTGAATGTGAAGTTAGTACTTATTAAGGTCACTATGATAGACAAATAGACGGATTTCAACAGAGTTACAAGACTTGGGAAGCAATTACATCACATCGAGTTAGACCATGTGGGACTCCTTATTTTTTCATACATGGTGTAGAAATCACACTTGGACTTTTTTTCTTAAGTTAAAGAAAGTTGGCATGAAGAGGACTCGAACCCCGATCATCGGATTACCAAGTGGGAATCATATCCACCAAACCACCGATGTCACTCAGCCAAATTCTCGATTTTTTTGACTAGAAATCCTAACCCTAAAATAAAAGCTAACCCTAACCAAATCTAAGCTAATGTAGGCGGTTTAGGCCGATGATATTCGCTATACAAAGAACTGAGTGATGCGTGGTGTAATTTGTCATGGGTTGTCTATCTGGTTTAGGTGGATGATATGTACTGCTTTCCCAAGACTTGAGCATAAGAAAATTCCGGGGTACCCAGACAAATGCTTTAATGTCTCTTGGAAAATACTCTTGGGAAACGTTTCTATGTTTCTGCAGAACTTAAACCACAGCCCAACCGCATGCTTTCCATAGTGCTTTCTATAAGCACTTTAATTAGCAATTCCATAAGCACATTCTTTGATCTCTCTCTACAAGTTCATGCTTTGTCTAGGCTTTTGACTGATTCAGATTGATTTTCAGTTATAGTGAGTCCCACTCCTCATGCTGTTCTGATGCCATGTGCCCTGGGCGTGGCCTACAGTGGGCAGAGTGGCCAGGCCTGGCGTGCCAAATGGTTGCCATGTGCCATTCATGAGAAGATTGCTACTGGGTTTTCTGATGGTGAGCAGTCCTTCAACATTACTGTTAGTAAAATGACTCCAACTTTTAACCGGGAATAAAATAATCAATGAAATACAATTCATGAATTATGTTTATAAAGCGACCTTTTAAAAGTTATTTTTAAAGAGTGAGTGAGTGAATACTTTATTTACCCTTGGGATTTAGTGTAGCTTTATCGTAGCTAATATCTCCGAGCATTCCCAGCCCATCCTTCAGTATAACAACAAAGGCCAGACCACAACACAGTGAACTTCATGCCCTACGCTTTACGATAAGAGTGTGGGTTCTTCATTGTTTATGTCCCCTGTTAACCATAACATCGAAGATGCTGGAGACGGGGCCTACGGTTTATAGTCCTTATCCGTGAAGACCTGAACGTCTAACCATTTGCAGATATAATTATATAGACACCACGTTCTCCATAGTTATTTTAAGATCCTGAACGTCGGTCCCGTCTGGGGCTCGAACCCTCGACCACCCGCCCGGCAGTCCGGCATTCTACCAACTGAGCCAACCAGGCGGTAGTTAATGAACATACACCAGAGGTGACAAGACAGAGGCACAAATTTCAAGTTATAGTGCATTGTTTTTTTCTTCATAGGGACTGTAGCAATCTGGAATCTCTTGAAAGAGTCGCCATTGTTAAAGGAAAAAATGGATGGTGGAACACAGACTTTTCGTGAGTGCAAGCCTTCCTGTTTTATCGCATTCTAGGTTTGGCAGTCTTTTTTTATTATTTGGCTTGTGTTTGTAGGCGATATAACGCGCGCTCTGATTGGCTAACTGTCACTGAATTTTAGGGCATTATTCTCCCGTAATGCCCACGGGCCGATTACGGGCTTGCGAAAGCAAGGCAAAGAGTAATAAAAAAAAACCATCTTTATTTTTGCTCTTGGTGCCATGTGACAAACAACTTAATAACCTCGACCGTTCGGTCGTTACGGGAAATTCTCAAACCTCGGCCTCATTCAATACGGCAAGGCCTCGGTTTGAGCGTAGCACAAGTAAAGTTCTAATTAAGAAGACATGAGTGATCATCGCAGCAATACACACAACTTGAGTGTTTGTGAAATTTAAGCCTGAAAATAATCAAGGCCTGGGGGCCGTTTCTCGAAAGCCCCGGAAACTTTTCGGGACCGTAAAACCATAGCTATCAAAGCTGACTGGGAGCTGGCCACTCTGTGGGTTCGTAATATACCCGTCGAAGATGAAGAATACAACTGAACATGTGTGTTCGTGCTTTATATGTGAACAAGGTTTGTGAGACGGGACCTACGGTTTATCCTCCTTATCCGAGAAGACTACTCATTTGCAGATCTCATTACAAAGACAGCCCCTGAATGTTGGTTCGGCCGGGATTCGAACTCACGACCTCCCGCTCAGCAGACCGGCGCTCTACCAACTGAGCTAAACGGGCGGCGGTTATATGATTCATTTGTAAAGTTCTAATTGTTAGAATCAATAGCTGTAATACGTGAGGATGCAGTGGGATACATTTGCATCCGATGACTGACTGACGCATTTTCAAGAAACACTTCTCACTGAACGTCTTGAATTGTACCGGTGTAGTCAGAATCATTTTTCTTTGAGCATGTTTTGAACGTGTGCTTTTCATGTCATTCTTCGCAGGTCTTGCTCCATTTCTTCACATTGCAGCCAATTCGTCGGTCGTCACAGACTTGGCTTGGTGCCCTCAATATCCAGAGTACCTTGTCACAGGTAAACCACGAACTCTGTGCAGGCATGATGGCAGAAGGGTGGTCAGGGATTTGGACGTGTGACATCTCGGCCATAAGCCAGTCGAAATATTTTACTTTAACACTCGCGTCCTTCAGAAAACTATTTCTATATGACCACCTCGCTGTAGAATAAATCGCGTTTTTTCTTTCAAAAAAGTGACGAGCAAGCTATTTTGGTAGCTCTTTGAGTTAGTGTCAAGAACGCTTGGTCGCTGGCTGCAGATTGCTGGCTAGACAAGCTCAGATTAGGCGTTATTGGAAAACCCATCTAACCTGATTAAATCCCTTAAAGAACGATGTTTTTTTTGTTTTTTGTTTTTTCCACCTGATAACATTTGATTTGTTTTTCAGGTAGCTACGATCGATGGTACAAAATATGGAATCTCAATTCTCCTTTAATGCCTGTAACTGTTCTAAAACGAGGTAATTAGCATCACCTTTCTTTCATGAAAAGAGACGTTCATATTTTCTAATGAGCCGAGCGGTCAAAATATTTCTGAAGTCCTATCTTATTTTTCCTTTATGTGGGATGCACAGTGATTAAGTGCGATCCATGATTGGAGTGGTCCAAACCAATCCTCTGGTCCTCATTTCTTATTGCGCCAGCTTAGATTTTGATCAGTTTTAAAAACAACAAAAATTACCGGAAGCAAAAGCTAAGAAGCTCAATTGACCTACATCTTTGACAGGTAAGCATGCGCGCAACATTAAAGTCCGATAATGAAGGTTTTAGGACGTCTCGTGGAAAACAGTTGTTCCCACAAAGCTGTTCGCATTGGCATACAAAGCAAAGAAACATTCCTGCGGAAGCAAGATGCTTCTCATCCTCGGAGGCCCAGGGGCGGTTAGTTGGGGCGAGAGGAAATAAATCGGGCAAAGAAATGAAGCGTCGAAGGTTTACAAGTAAGGCGATAAAAGTCGCCTAGGACCGACTTTTACCGCCTTACTTGTAAACCTCGACGCTTCATTTCTTTGCCCGATTTATTTCCTCTCGCCCCAACTAACCACCCCTGGGTCTCCGAGGATGAGAAGCATCTTGCTTCCGCAGGGAATGTTTCTTTGTTTGTATGCCAAGGGAACAGCTTTGGGGAACAATGTTTCCACGAGACGTCCTAAAACTAATTATCGGACTTTAATTGCGCATGCTTACCTGTCAAAGATGTAGGTCAATTGAGCTTCTTAGCTTTTGCTTCCGGTAATTTTTGTTGTTTTTAAAACTGATCAAAATCTAAGCTGGCGCAATAAGAAATGAGGACCAGAGGATTGGTTTGGACCACTCCAATCATGGATCGCACTTAATCACTGTGCATCCCACATAAAGGAAAAATAAGATAGGACTTCAGAAATATTTTGACCGCTCGGCTCATTAGAAAATATGAACGTCTCTTTTCATGAAAGAAAGGTGATGCTAATTACCTCGTTTTAGAACAGTTACAGGCATTAAAGGAGAATTGAGATTCCATATTTTGTACCATCGATCGTAGCTACCTGAAAAACAAATCAAATGTTATCAGGTGGAAAAAACAAAAAACAAAAAAAACATCGTTCTTTAAGGGATTTAATCAGGTTAGATGGGTTTTCCAATAACGCCTAATCTGAGCTTGTCTAGCCAGCAATCTGCAGCCAGCGACCAAGCGTTCTTGACACTAACTCAAAGAGCTACCAAAATAGCTTGCTCGTCACTTTTTTGAAAGAAAAAACGCGATTTATTCTACAGCGAGGTGGTCATATAGAAATAGTTTTCTGAAGGACGCGAGTGTTAAAGTAAAATATTTCGACTGGCTTATGGCCGAGATGTCACACGTCCAAATCCCTGACCACCCTTCTGCCATCATGCCTGCACAGAGTTCGTGGTTTACCTGTGACAAGGTACTCTGGATATTGAGGGCACCAAGCCAAGTCTGTGACGACCGACGAATTGGCTGCAATGTGAAGAAATGGAGCAAGACCTGCGAAGAATGACATGAAAAGCACACGTTCAAAACATGCTCAAAGAAAAATGATTCTGACTACACCGGTACAATTCAAGACGTTCAGTGAGAAGTGTTTCTTGAAAATGCGTCAGTCAGTCATCGGATGCAAATGTATCCCACTGCATCCTCACGTATTACAGCTATTGATTCTAACAATTAGAACTTTACAAATGAATCATATAACCGCCGCCCGTTTAGCTCAGTTGGTAGAGCGCCGGTCTGCTGAGCGGGAGGTCGTGAGTTCGAATCCCGGCCGAACCAACATTCAGGGGCTGTCTTTGTAATGAGATCTGCAAATGAGTAGTCTTCTCGGATAAGGAGGATAAACCGTAGGTCCCGTCTCACAAACCTTGTTCACATATAAAGCACGAACACACATGTTCAGTTGTATTCTTCATCTTCGACGGGTATATTACGAACCCACAGAGTGGCCAGCTCCCAGTCAGCTTTGATAGCTATGGTTTTACGGTCCCGAAAAGTTTCCGGGGCTTTCGAGAAACGGCCCCCAGGCCTTGATTATTTTCAGGCTTAAATTTCACAAACACTCAAGTTGTGTGTATTGCTGCGATGATCACTCATGTCTTCTTAATTAGAACTTTACTTGTGCTACGCTCAAACCGAGGCCTTGCCGTATTGAATGAGGCCGAGGTTTGAGAATTTCCCGTAACGACCGAACGGTCGAGGTTATTAAGTTGTTTGTCACATGGCACCAAGAGCAAAAATAAAGATGGTTTTTTTTTATTACTCTTTGCCTTGCTTTCGCAAGCCCGTAATCGGCCCGTGGGCATTACGGGAGAATAATGCCCTAAAATTCAGTGACAGTTAGCCAATCAGAGCGCGCGTTATATCGCCTACAAACACAAGCCAAATAATAAAAAAAGACTGCCAAACCTAGAATGCGATAAAACAGGAAGGCTTGCACTCACGAAAAGTCTGTGTTCCACCATCCATTTTTTCCTTTAACAATGGCGACTCTTTCAAGAGATTCCAGATTGCTACAGTCCCTATGAAGAAAAAAACAATGCACTATAACTTGAAATTTGTGCCTCTGTCTTGTCACCTCTGGTGTATGTTCATTAACTACCGCCTGGTTGGCTCAGTTGGTAGAATGCCGGACTGCCGGGCGGGTGGTCGAGGGTTCGAGCCCCAGACGGGACCGACGTTCAGGATCTTAAAATAACTATGGAGAACGTGGTGTCTATATAATTATATCTGCAAATGGTTAGACGTTCAGGTCTTCACGGATAAGGACTATAAACCGTAGGCCCCGTCTCCAGCATCTTCGATGTTATGGTTAACAGGGGACATAAACAATGAAGAACCCACACTCTTATCGTAAAGCGTAGGGCATGAAGTTCACTGTGTTGTGGTCTGGCCTTTGTTGTTATACTGAAGGATGGGCTGGGAATGCTCGGAGATATTAGCTACGATAAAGCTACACTAAATCCCAAGGGTAAATAAAGTATTCACTCACTCACTCTTTAAAAATAACTTTTAAAAGGTCGCTTTATAAACATAATTCATGAATTGTATTTCATTGATTATTTTATTCCCGGTTAAAAGTTGGAGTCATTTTACTAACAGTAATGTTGAAGGACTGCTCACCATCAGAAAACCCAGTAGCAATCTTCTCATGAATGGCACATGGCAACCATTTGGCACGCCAGGCCTGGCCACTCTGCCCACTGTAGGCCACGCCCAGGGCACATGGCATCAGAACAGCATGAGGAGTGGGACTCACTATAACTGAAAATCAATCTGAATCAGTCAAAAGCCTAGACAAAGCATGAACTTGTAGAGAGAGATCAAAGAATGTGCTTATGGAATTGCTAATTAAAGTGCTTATAGAAAGCACTATGGAAAGCATGCGGTTGGGCTGTGGTTTAAGTTCTGCAGAAACATAGAAACGTTTCCCAAGAGTATTTTCCAAGAGACATTAAAGCATTTGTCTGGGTACCCCGGAATTTTCTTATGCTCAAGTCTTGGGAAAGCAGTACATATCATCCACCTAAACCAGATAGACAACCCATGACAAATTACACCACGCATCACTCAGTTCTTTGTATAGCGAATATCATCGGCCTAAACCGCCTACATTAGCTTAGATTTGGTTAGGGTTAGCTTTTATTTTAGGGTTAGGATTTCTAGTCAAAAAAATCGAGAATTTGGCTGAGTGACATCGGTGGTTTGGTGGATATGATTCCCACTTGGTAATCCGATGATCGGGGTTCGAGTCCTCTTCATGCCAACTTTCTTTAACTTAAGAAAAAAAGTCCAAGTGTGATTTCTACACCATGTATGAAAAAATAAGGAGTCCCACATGGTCTAACTCGATGTGATGTAATTGCTTCCCAAGTCTTGTAACTCTGTTGAAATCCGTCTATTTGTCTATCATAGTGACCTTAATAAGTACTAACTTCACATTCACCGAGCCTGTGCCATCAGCAAGGTATGGCTAAAATCAGAAAGTTAACGTAATAAGAAAATAGGCACAATAATCTGCGAAATAATCCTGATCGTAGATATACTTCATGTTTGTCCAATGTTCTAGTGACAATTTATCGATATTTTACCACGAGGATAAAGGGAATGCTTGTCTGAATCCCCTGAATCCAGAGTAGAGAGTAATGCTGATGGCCACGGAATACTGCAACCGAAATAAAATGTCATTAGTAAGGGTTTTATTAACGTTTCCAGCAACAAGACAATTGGTTTTCACATGCAGGCAAAACTGAACTTCTTAATGAAAAAAAAAATTCCTGTAGAGGGTACAAACCAGGAAGGTAAAATCACCCCTGGTCAATCCTCTGAAGGAACAAAGATGGCGACTAGTGCAGTGACCAATACTGAATTCGTAACGCACGAAAACCTTAACAACGCTCATAGAAACGTACAAAAAAGTTCTTAAGTCTTCAAATCCAGTATGCAAAATGTCCTTAGTACAGGGACTAGTGCTACTAGTGCTACGAAATTTTAAAGTTCAAGTTAGCCTTGTTCAAGTGCAATCACTCATCCTTAAACTTGGAACTACTTGGTACACTTGAATGGAGATGTTCCGAATAGGCCATATTCATATCCTCGGTATTGGACTGGAACTAGCTTGCAACCGAAGCTAATGTGGGGAGTCTGCTCAAATGCAAATGACATTAATCTCTCTTTGGACCCTATGCGCGCTTTGACTAGTCAAAAACCTATGTTTTATCGGGTACAAAACATAGAAAAAGCGTCTTTTATTGCTTTGCGCGCGTAAAAAAATACGTGTCGTGTTTCATCACAGTGTAATACACGACTTAGGCTTCCTTATTTGTTAATGGTATTTTTCCGATTGAGCCTCTATTTCAAGCTAAATCCGACCCAACCCGAAAATACGGACGTAGTCTGTTGGAGAACGTTTGCCCGCACTGAATTCCAGCCATTCTTGACCTTTATATGTGATTTCCCGTACATCAGGTGCTTTCAAGTATCTCTTATAAACACTGATCAAATGACATATGGATAAGAAGTTGTACCTCAAAATACGAACCAAACCATCGCCACAAGCTACAGCCATTACTCCGAGACGTGGAAGAGCATCTGTCTAATGAAAAATAATAAAATAAACAGCACTGAATTGAAATCTGGAGTTCCCATCTCGTCGATTGCGCTGTGTAAAATAGGCAACTGGTCAGCTTTCCATCAGTTGGGATTCTTTCCAGTTTATGTTCTATTTGCCATCCATGCATTTTTTTCCAACCTCCCATAATGTGTCAACTGATGGCAAAACCCCAGTCTAGTAGAGTTTCGTTTTTATTTGCCTCTAACTTTTCCTGTAGACTTTTAGTCACCTCTGGTCTCAAATGCTATCTGCAAAAGAACCTTTATATCAAATCAGTGGCCTCTTTACTTCGCAATGTGTTCGAAGTGAGGAACTTGAGTACAATGTCTCTCCGTTCTGAAGCAGGTGTGAAAATACTGTCCCAACATAGTCCTTTACAAGCAAGTGTATTTAATCCCTTGTCAGTACTATATCACATAGTCCAAAACATTTCAGTGAGTGTTACTAATGGTTCGTTCAACTGTCACATAAGGGTTTGCTATAGGGAAAGGGCCAGTGTCTTCACAAAATGCCCAGTTTCACAATATTTAATGGTTATTTCCGGATGGATAATTGTCCTAAGACTTCGCTAAATCATGGTTGTGCTGTTTTATTTTGTTCAAGAAGTTACGGTACATACTTGGTTTTTCTTAGATGAGGCCGGCTCCCAAGTCCCCGATGGGCACCAGCTGATATCCCATATTGCACCATAGTCGTGTGCAATACCAAGTACGAATGTTGGTTTTGAGCCTGACCTAATGGAGAGAACAGGCTCGAAGGCTTTAAAACAATCATGCTAAACGAGAGCAATGATTCTTTAGACTCACAAGTCAAAAGATTCTAAAACCCGAATGATTCGTCTTACTAACAACAACGCGTGCTCTTAAAGTTTGCCTTTCACATGTGTCATCAGAAAAGTTAGTATGTGCATGCATCTATTTGTAAAATCATACGAAGCTTTGTTAGTGCCATCTGCTGTTTCATGATTGGTTAAAAGCACTCATGAAAAGGACACCAAATAATTGTCCTCCACTAATCAATTTGGAATGAATTCGTGTGGACTTTAAGCTTGTTGGTATATCTGCTAAACATTGTTTTGCTTCGGGGAGGCGCGGTGACCTCATAGTTAGTGCGCTCGACTCTGGAGCGAGCGGTCCCGGTTCGAGCCCTGGCCGGAGACAATGTGTTGTGTTCTTGGGCAAGACACTTTACTCTCACGGTGCCTCTCTCCACCCAGGTGTATAAATGGGTACCGGCGAATTTAATGCTGGGGGTAACCCTGCGATGGACTAACATCCCATCCAGGGGGGAGTAGAATTACTCCTAGTCGCTTCATTCTACAGAAAACGGGATAAGCTCCGGCCTGGTGGGCCACAATTGGCTCGTATGCAGACTTTACCATTTTATCTATTGTTTTTTTTTTGTACTTGTAAACGCTATTTTCTTTCTGTGATGAGTATACTGCTTAGAATACACCATACCCTATATCTGCAGCAATCAAATTTAGAAATTTTACAGCACACATTCTGCGTACCAGAATACAAGCAAAGACGAGAAAAAGGAAACATGACAAAACGTCACCTTGCTGAGTCCGCCTTTAACTGGCCAACATTCCAGAGTTGTATAAGTCCTTTACTCGAGACACACTTATGTAAGTTGTGCACCTGATACAAAAACACATACCACATATCCTGTAACATAATAATCCCACATCCCACATCCCACATCCCACATCCTACATCCCACATCCCACATCACACCTGCGTAATTGTAACCACACTCTAAAGAGAAAAATAGCAGAGCGCTTCACTGAGCTGAGGGAGAGTGATTTCAAAACGAAAAAGAACTTGGTGACTGCATTATAAAACAATTATTGAGCCCGGTTATCGCAAAATATTGTGTGTCGCGCAGATCAATTGTTTGCCTTAGCCTTCAACTTAGGAAAGTAACTGATCTGCTCACCACTGACAAATCGCGATATTTTGCTCAACCTCCTCCAATAATAATATTTGAAATCTTTGATATTAAAATGTAAAGTGCAAATAGTATCAAAGAACTCAATACCTTTCCTCGTTCAAAGAAAATAACAAATCATCAGCGATAGGAAAAAAGAGTTGTCTATTTATTAAAATAATAACTGCCTAGTCAGTAAGAGCATTTATTATATGGCTAGCTCCGTGAGCGGGCAAGATGAACCAAATCGCGCGCTGTGATTGGCTACCCGAGAGGGCAAGATAGAGCCATCTTGCCCGCTCGGGACTACCCGCTGCATCCCGAAAGCAAAATTTCACAAAAAGCCATATAATAAATCCTTTATTGACCAAGTTTGTTCGGTCAAGATGGCTGGATATTGGCCTCGTTCTTTTTTTTGCGAGTTTATGGACCTCGACTTCGTCTCGGTCCATAAACACGCAAAAAAAGAACTTGGTCAATATCCAGCCATCTTGACCTCACACTTGTTCAATAACCCATAGTTCTTGCCTTCACACGGAGTGATAAGGAGTGATTGTTGCAATCTATGCAGGAACACCTGGTAATTTATCAAACACCAAAGATCGTGTTCGATTACATTTCCAACCGTGACAGAGGTTTGGATACCCGGTCTTAATTAGCGTAAATTTTGACGATTTTACTTCTCCGTTTTCCCCTTAGTTTTTGTTTCGATTGAGAAGATATATCAAACACTCGAGACAGTGTTTCATTGGGATATCCAAAACACCGAGAAGAGAGTTGAAAATATGGAGCGGAGTGTTTTTGACGAAATTCGAGGTGTTGGGAGAGCCAATGAAACACTGTCTCGAGTGTTTGATATATCTTCTCAATCGAAACAAAAACTAAGGGGAAAACGGAGAAGTAAAATCGTCAAAATTTACGCTAATTAAGACCGGGTATCCAAACCTCTGTCACGGTTGGAAATGTAATCGAACACGATCTTTGGTGTTTGATAAATTACCAGGTGTTCCTGCATAGATTGCAACAATCACTCCTTATCACTCCGTGTGAAGGCAAGAACTATGGGTTATTGAACAAGTGTGAGGTCAAGATGGCTGGATATTGACCAAGTTCTTTTTTTGCGTGTTTATGGACCGAGACGAAGTCGAGGTCCATAAACTCGCAAAAAAAAGAACGAGGCCAATATCCAGCCATCTTGACCGAACAAACTTGGTCAATAAAGGATTTATTATATGGCTTTTTGTGAAATTTTGCTTTCGGGATGCAGCGGGTAGTCCCGAGCGGGCAAGATGGCTCTATCTTGCCCTCTCGGGTAGCCAATCACAGCGCGCGATTTGGTTCATCTTGCCCGCTCACGGAGCTAGCCATATAATAAATGCTCTTACTGACTAGGCAGTTATTATTTTAATAAATAGACAACTCTTTTTTCCTATCGCTGATGATTTGTTATTTTCTTTGAACGAGGAAAGGTATTGAGTTCTTTGATACTATTTGCACTTTACATTTTAATATCAAAGATTTCAAATATTATTATTGGAGGAGGTTGAGCAAAATATCGCGATTTGTCAGTGGTGAGCAGATCAGTTACTTTCCTAAGTTGAAGGCTAAGGCAAACAATTGATCTGCGCGACACACAATATTTTGCGATAACCGGGCTCAATAATTGTTTTATAATGCAGTCACCAAGTTCTTTTTCGTTTTGAAATCACTCTCCCTCAGCTCAGTGAAGCGCTCTGCTATTTTTCTCTTTAGAGTGTGGTTACAATTACGCAGGTGTGATGTGGGATGTGGGATGTAGGATGTGGGATGTGGGATGTGGGATGTGGGATTATTATGTTACAGGATATGTGGTATGTGTTTTTGTATCAGGTGCACAACTTACATAAGTGTGTCTCGAGTAAAGGACTTATACAACTCTGGAATGTTGGCCAGTTAAAGGCGGACTCAGCAAGGTGACGTTTTGTCATGTTTCCTTTTTCTCGTCTTTGCTTGTATTCTGGTACGCAGAATGTGTGCTGTAAAATTTCTAAATTTGATTGCTGCAGATATAGGGTATGGTGTATTCTAAGCAGTATACTCATCACAGAAAGAAAATAGCGTTTACAAGTACAAAAAAAAAACAATAGATAAAATGGTAAAGTCTGCATACGAGCCAATTGTGGCCCACCAGGCCGGAGCTTATCCCGTTTTCTGTAGAATGAAGCGACTAGGAGTAATTCTACTCCCCCCTGGATGGGATGTTAGTCCATCGCAGGGTTACCCCCAGCATTAAATTCGCCGGTACCCATTTATACACCTGGGTGGAGAGAGGCACCGTGAGAGTAAAGTGTCTTGCCCAAGAACACAACACATTGTCTCCGGCCAGGGCTCGAACCGGGACCGCTCGCTCCAGAGTCGAGCGCACTAACTATGAGGTCACCGCGCCTCCCCGAAGCAAAACAATGTTTAGCAGATATACCAACAAGCTTAAAGTCCACACGAATTCATTCCAAATTGATTAGTGGAGGACAATTATTTGGTGTCCTTTTCATGAGTGCTTTTAACCAATCATGAAACAGCAGATGGCACTAACAAAGCTTCGTATGATTTTACAAATAGATGCATGCACATACTAACTTTTCTGATGACACATGTGAAAGGCAAACTTTAAGAGCACGCGTTGTTGTTAGTAAGACGAATCATTCGGGTTTTAGAATCTTTTGACTTGTGAGTCTAAAGAATCATTGCTCTCGTTTAGCATGATTGTTTTAAAGCCTTCGAGCCTGTTCTCTCCATTAGGTCAGGCTCAAAACCAACATTCGTACTTGGTATTGCACACGACTATGGTGCAATATGGGATATCAGCTGGTGCCCATCGGGGACTTGGGAGCCGGCCTCATCTAAGAAAAACCAAGTATGTACCGTAACTTCTTGAACAAAATAAAACAGCACAACCATGATTTAGCGAAGTCTTAGGACAATTATCCATCCGGAAATAACCATTAAATATTGTGAAACTGGGCATTTTGTGAAGACACTGGCCCTTTCCCTATAGCAAACCCTTATGTGACAGTTGAACGAACCATTAGTAACACTCACTGAAATGTTTTGGACTATGTGATATAGTACTGACAAGGGATTAAATACACTTGCTTGTAAAGGACTATGTTGGGACAGTATTTTCACACCTGCTTCAGAACGGAGAGACATTGTACTCAAGTTCCTCACTTCGAACACATTGCGAAGTAAAGAGGCCACTGATTTGATATAAAGGTTCTTTTGCAGATAGCATTTGAGACCAGAGGTGACTAAAAGTCTACAGGAAAAGTTAGAGGCAAATAAAAACGAAACTCTACTAGACTGGGGTTTTGCCATCAGTTGACACATTATGGGAGGTTGGAAAAAAATGCATGGATGGCAAATAGAACATAAACTGGAAAGAATCCCAACTGATGGAAAGCTGACCAGTTGCCTATTTTACACAGCGCAATCGACGAGATGGGAACTCCAGATTTCAATTCAGTGCTGTTTATTTTATTATTTTTCATTAGACAGATGCTCTTCCACGTCTCGGAGTAATGGCTGTAGCTTGTGGCGATGGTTTGGTTCGTATTTTGAGGTACAACTTCTTATCCATATGTCATTTGATCAGTGTTTATAAGAGATACTTGAAAGCACCTGATGTACGGGAAATCACATATAAAGGTCAAGAATGGCTGGAATTCAGTGCGGGCAAACGTTCTCCAACAGACTACGTCCGTATTTTCGGGTTGGGTCGGATTTAGCTTGAAATAGAGGCTCAATCGGAAAAATACCATTAACAAATAAGGAAGCCTAAGTCGTGTATTACACTGTGATGAAACACGACACGTATTTTTTTACGCGCGCAAAGCAATAAAAGACGCTTTTTCTATGTTTTGTACCCGATAAAACATAGGTTTTTGACTAGTCAAAGCGCGCATAGGGTCCAAAGAGAGATTAATGTCATTTGCATTTGAGCAGACTCCCCACATTAGCTTCGGTTGCAAGCTAGTTCCAGTCCAATACCGAGGATATGAATATGGCCTATTCGGAACATCTCCATTCAAGTGTACCAAGTAGTTCCAAGTTTAAGGATGAGTGATTGCACTTGAACAAGGCTAACTTGAACTTTAAAATTTCGTAGCACTAGTAGCACTAGTCCCTGTACTAAGGACATTTTGCATACTGGATTTGAAGACTTAAGAACTTTTTTGTACGTTTCTATGAGCGTTGTTAAGGTTTTCGTGCGTTACGAATTCAGTATTGGTCACTGCACTAGTCGCCATCTTTGTTCCTTCAGAGGATTGACCAGGGGTGATTTTACCTTCCTGGTTTGTACCCTCTACAGGAATTTTTTTTTTCATTAAGAAGTTCAGTTTTGCCTGCATGTGAAAACCAATTGTCTTGTTGCTGGAAACGTTAATAAAACCCTTACTAATGACATTTTATTTCGGTTGCAGTATTCCGTGGCCATCAGCATTACTCTCTACTCTGGATTCAGGGGATTCAGACAAGCATTCCCTTTATCCTCGTGGTAAAATATCGATAAATTGTCACTAGAACATTGGACAAACATGAAGTATATCTACGATCAGGATTATTTCGCAGATTATTGTGCCTATTTTCTTATTACGTTAACTTTCTGATTTTAGCCATACCTTGCTGATGGCACAGGCTCGGTGAATGTGAAGTTAGTACTTATTAAGGTCACTATGATAGACAAATAGACGGATTTCAACAGAGTTACAAGACTTGGGAAGCAATTACATCACATCGAGTTAGACCATGTGGGACTCCTTATTTTTTCATACATGGTGTAGAAATCACACTTGGACTTTTTTTCTTAAGTTAAAGAAAGTTGGCATGAAGAGGACTCGAACCCCGATCATCGGATTACCAAGTGGGAATCATATCCACCAAACCACCGATGTCACTCAGCCAAATTCTCGATTTTTTTGACTAGAAATCCTAACCCTAAAATAAAAGCTAACCCTAACCAAATCTAAGCTAATGTAGGCGGTTTAGGCCGATGATATTCGCTATACAAAGAACTGAGTGATGCGTGGTGTAATTTGTCATGGGTTGTCTATCTGGTTTAGGTGGATGATATGTACTGCTTTCCCAAGACTTGAGCATAAGAAAATTCCGGGGTACCCAGACAAATGCTTTAATGTCTCTTGGAAAATACTCTTGGGAAACGTTTCTATGTTTCTGCAGAACTTAAACCACAGCCCAACCGCATGCTTTCCATAGTGCTTTCTATAAGCACTTTAATTAGCAATTCCATAAGCACATTCTTTGATCTCTCTCTACAAGTTCATGCTTTGTCTAGGCTTTTGACTGATTCAGATTGATTTTCAGTTATAGTGAGTCCCACTCCTCATGCTGTTCTGATGCCATGTGCCCTGGGCGTGGCCTACAGTGGGCAGAGTGGCCAGGCCTGGCGTGCCAAATGGTTGCCATGTGCCATTCATGAGAAGATTGCTACTGGGTTTTCTGATGGTGAGCAGTCCTTCAACATTACTGTTAGTAAAATGACTCCAACTTTTAACCGGGAATAAAATAATCAATGAAATACAATTCATGAATTATGTTTATAAAGCGACCTTTTAAAAGTTATTTTTAAAGAGTGAGTGAGTGAATACTTTATTTACCCTTGGGATTTAGTGTAGCTTTATCGTAGCTAATATCTCCGAGCATTCCCAGCCCATCCTTCAGTATAACAACAAAGGCCAGACCACAACACAGTGAACTTCATGCCCTACGCTTTACGATAAGAGTGTGGGTTCTTCATTGTTTATGTCCCCTGTTAACCATAACATCGAAGATGCTGGAGACGGGGCCTACGGTTTATAGTCCTTATCCGTGAAGACCTGAACGTCTAACCATTTGCAGATATAATTATATAGACACCACGTTCTCCATAGTTATTTTAAGATCCTGAACGTCGGTCCCGTCTGGGGCTCGAACCCTCGACCACCCGCCCGGCAGTCCGGCATTCTACCAACTGAGCCAACCAGGCGGTAGTTAATGAACATACACCAGAGGTGACAAGACAGAGGCACAAATTTCAAGTTATAGTGCATTGTTTTTTTCTTCATAGGGACTGTAGCAATCTGGAATCTCTTGAAAGAGTCGCCATTGTTAAAGGAAAAAATGGATGGTGGAACACAGACTTTTCGTGAGTGCAAGCCTTCCTGTTTTATCGCATTCTAGGTTTGGCAGTCTTTTTTTATTATTTGGCTTGTGTTTGTAGGCGATATAACGCGCGCTCTGATTGGCTAACTGTCACTGAATTTTAGGGCATTATTCTCCCGTAATGCCCACGGGCCGATTACGGGCTTGCGAAAGCAAGGCAAAGAGTAATAAAAAAAAACCATCTTTATTTTTGCTCTTGGTGCCATGTGACAAACAACTTAATAACCTCGACCGTTCGGTCGTTACGGGAAATTCTCAAACCTCGGCCTCATTCAATACGGCAAGGCCTCGGTTTGAGCGTAGCACAAGTAAAGTTCTAATTAAGAAGACATGAGTGATCATCGCAGCAATACACACAACTTGAGTGTTTGTGAAATTTAAGCCTGAAAATAATCAAGGCCTGGGGGCCGTTTCTCGAAAGCCCCGGAAACTTTTCGGGACCGTAAAACCATAGCTATCAAAGCTGACTGGGAGCTGGCCACTCTGTGGGTTCGTAATATACCCGTCGAAGATGAAGAATACAACTGAACATGTGTGTTCGTGCTTTATATGTGAACAAGGTTTGTGAGACGGGACCTACGGTTTATCCTCCTTATCCGAGAAGACTACTCATTTGCAGATCTCATTACAAAGACAGCCCCTGAATGTTGGTTCGGCCGGGATTCGAACTCACGACCTCCCGCTCAGCAGACCGGCGCTCTACCAACTGAGCTAAACGGGCGGCGGTTATATGATTCATTTGTAAAGTTCTAATTGTTAGAATCAATAGCTGTAATACGTGAGGATGCAGTGGGATACATTTGCATCCGATGACTGACTGACGCATTTTCAAGAAACACTTCTCACTGAACGTCTTGAATTGTACCGGTGTAGTCAGAATCATTTTTCTTTGAGCATGTTTTGAACGTGTGCTTTTCATGTCATTCTTCGCAGGTCTTGCTCCATTTCTTCACATTGCAGCCAATTCGTCGGTCGTCACAGACTTGGCTTGGTGCCCTCAATATCCAGAGTACCTTGTCACAGGTAAACCACGAACTCTGTGCAGGCATGATGGCAGAAGGGTGGTCAGGGATTTGGACGTGTGACATCTCGGCCATAAGCCAGTCGAAATATTTTACTTTAACACTCGCGTCCTTCAGAAAACTATTTCTATATGACCACCTCGCTGTAGAATAAATCGCGTTTTTTCTTTCAAAAAAGTGACGAGCAAGCTATTTTGGTAGCTCTTTGAGTTAGTGTCAAGAACGCTTGGTCGCTGGCTGCAGATTGCTGGCTAGACAAGCTCAGATTAGGCGTTATTGGAAAACCCATCTAACCTGATTAAATCCCTTAAAGAACGATGTTTTTTTTGTTTTTTGTTTTTTCCACCTGATAACATTTGATTTGTTTTTCAGGTAGCTACGATCGATGGTACAAAATATGGAATCTCAATTCTCCTTTAATGCCTGTAACTGTTCTAAAACGAGGTAATTAGCATCACCTTTCTTTCATGAAAAGAGACGTTCATATTTTCTAATGAGCCGAGCGGTCAAAATATTTCTGAAGTCCTATCTTATTTTTCCTTTATGTGGGATGCACAGTGATTAAGTGCGATCCATGATTGGAGTGGTCCAAACCAATCCTCTGGTCCTCATTTCTTATTGCGCCAGCTTAGATTTTGATCAGTTTTAAAAACAACAAAAATTACCGGAAGCAAAAGCTAAGAAGCTCAATTGACCTACATCTTTGACAGGTAAGCATGCGCAATTAAAGTCCGATAATTAGTTTTAGGACGTCTCGTGGAAACATTGTTCCCCAAAGCTGTTCCCTTGGCATACAAACAAAGAAACATTCCCTGCGGAAGCAAGATGCTTCTCATCCTCGGAGACCCAGGGGTGGTTAGTTGGGGCGAGAGGAAATAAATCGGGCAAAGAAATGAAGCGTCGAGGGTTTACAAGTAAGGCGGTAAAAGTCGGTTCCTAGGGGCTTTTATCGCCTTACTTGTAAACCTTCGACGGTTCATTTCTTTGCCCGATTTATTTCCTCTCGCCCCAACTAACCGCCCCTGGGCCTCCGAGGATGGATGCTTCTGCAAACAGCAGAAGTATATTTTGCTTCTCTGAAGCCAAATTTGCTTCCGTAAAACGTCTTTCGCTCAAATGGGAAATCATAAAGAAGAGCTCTGGTATTTTTTTCTGCATACGAGTTGGCTTGTATGCAAACCTTGCTTCTGTTTCGTTTGCGATGACCTTCATGTCCTATTGTTTGCAGGAATATCGCATGAGCTTCACTGGTCTGTTGGGTTTGGTACTATACTGAGCTGTGAAGATGATTCGTTTCAGAATCAGAAGTATCCATGTGTTGCAAGGTTTTTTACTTTCATAAACACCAAAGATGAAAGACTAACAAGCCTGGCGACCACTCACAATAGTGCAATCTGGGTACGTATGTAGAACCTGATTTAACTATGGACATAAGAATTTTGCAATGTCGGACGCATTTAAGGTGGCCGAACACAGTTTTGGCGCGCGCTCTTGCTAACGCGATTCAGCGCGCGCACAAGCTAAGTATTGCATAAAAACAAACTTAGCATAAATAAAGCGATCATTTTATTTTCTCAATGTCTGCGCTATCTGTACTATTTTTTTTTCTTCACAAATGAACACAATGTATTGAATTGATGGTTTTACTCTTTTATTACAAAGGTATGTTAGAAAGGTAACGATGCAAAGAACTCAGCTCTGCTATTTCTTTGTTGCTAAAAAGAACCCAGTTAAATTCAGCGCATGCGTAGTAAGTCGAAAAAAGTGCGATTGAGTGAAAAATTGACTTCTCGGAGGCGCTTATTTCTCGAGAACCACTCATTAGAATTTCACGAAATTTGGCACGAAAATACTTTAAGAAATAAGTAACTGGAGGATTGAAAAAAAATTGAACTTTAACAAAGGAAATTCAAGATATGCCAGTGAACCTTCAAAGAGGGATAGTTAAAGATCTGTTTGTTAAATTATTATTAAAATAGCGCTAACTTGCGAGTATCGTTACAAGCTTGTTGCATGCAAATTATAAAGAAAATCTAATGACTAGATTTTCTGAAAATTAACAAAACCGATTTTAAACAC
>JAHPZR010012486.1:42500-57500 GCA_019787425.1 Platygyra sinensis | reverse complement strand
CGCTTTCATGTTTCAAGACAAAGGAATTTTCACATAAATGTGAGGCTAAGGATGTATGGGTATTGTTATTCAAATTTAGGAGCCATTTATGCAAAGGGTCTATGACCTAGCCGTTGTTTGGATATCAGATCCTAATTAGCATAGGTTTTTACGATTAAATTTCTCAGTTTTCTCCTTAATTTTAGTTTCGATTGACAAGATTTATTAAACACTCAAGACTGTGTTTCACCACATTTTCAAACACCTCGAAGTTCGTCAAAAATACTCTGCTGCGCGTCGTAGTTTCAACTGCCTCAATTCTCGTGTTTGGAAATGTGCTCAAACACGATCTTTCGTGTGCAATATATTACTTCAGAATTCCGATTCGGCGGTTTCACCTTTATCGACGTTAAGTTAAATGCTGAAGTCAGTGTACTTTGTCTTTGTAGAGTATTTATAGAGTGTACTTGGAAGAACTCGATCGTGACACGTCATCACTTCCGAAAGGACAAGAACCGAAAGACGTCACCAGTATGGAGGGCACGAACAATTCCGGCATATTAGACGAAAGTCAAGTTAACAAATCTATTCACAAAAGCTTAGATACAGGAACTTCCGATGAAATTGGGGCATGTACGAAAGACGATGAAGATGCATGCACTTCTAAGGAAGCATCAACTTCTGAGGAAAAGAAGAATGTTACACCACCAAAGACTGCTGCAGAAGTGTTTCAGAATCATCGACTCGTCTTCCACGACGTAAACGCTGTAAGGCCTTTCAATGATACTCAATAGGTCATTTCTGAGTTGGCCTCTGCCCTTTTTGTCAAACAAATGGAAATTTGTTCTGCCTTCATGTTCATTTTCATGCAAATCAAACTCATTTTCATGACCGATTGTTGTCGTTTTTGCAAGCTATGCAAGTAACGCGATATGGAATAGGCCATTTGCACGATACGGTCACATGATACAAAATCACACTTCCCTGGATGCAATTTGCACAGTGGCACTTAAAAACAAAGCAACTCGTACTCCATTTGTCTTTAACCTGCCTTTGTTTTGGATGTCCTACCGTGCAACTTGCATCCTAGCATGTGTGACTTTTGTACCATGTGACTGGATCGTCCAAAGGGCCTTTTGCCTTTAACGGAATGTCGTTGATGACCTTTGATTTGATCTCTTCCATCAACAATCTAACTTATTGATACCACGTCTTAGCGTCAAGCAGATACCTCGTAACAGTATCCGTCGTTGCTTGTTTAGGTTAAGGTGGCTCCCTAGAGTATTTACGAACACCCTAAGGATTAAGGCCGTTACCATGGCAACATCTCATCTAATGGCAGGCAGATGTATTCCTCATTTTGGGCTAAACTCCTTAATATCTACACCTTCCTTCGGTGAAATTTTTTCATACTTTGCCACATCACGGAAATGATATCGCCTAACATTTTGATTCGGTATAAAGTCAAGGTTGTTCAGACGGTTTTTCCAATATTCCGTAATTTGTCATTTTTATAAATATATTAGATTAGCTCTGACAGCTTTTAACAAAAAAAGGTATTTTATAGGAAATGTATGTGGCTAGAACTCCGCGAAATTTAAAAAGAACACCGAAGGAAAAGCGAGAAATTTACTGCCAGTTTTGCTTTTTGTGCTCATGTTGACGTCATAAAAATCGAAAAACACTGATGTTTTCCTTTGAGCGCGTGCAGATTACTTGAGCTTTCGTTATCAACGCGCGTGTAATGGTAAAACTATAGGGAGCCACCTTAAGAAAGTTTTTAGAGTCACTGGCGTACTGAACAGATCTAGACGATCGCGAATTTCGGTGGTTGAATAGTAGTGACTGCTTAAGCTCCCCAACCTCACTATTGAGTCGAGTCAGTGATTATTAGGGACCTTTAGATCGGAGGACGAGGACGAATACGAGTACGAGGTTTCTGTTCTGAGCTCGCGCACTTCGAAACAATGTCGGCCTCCAAACCTTATGCGCATGCTCAGTATGGAAAACTCGTACTCATAGTCGTCCTCGTCCTCCGATCTAAAGGTCCCTATTATTTCCTCATAGTGTGTCAGCCATGTGCCGTCCACTATAAGAAGGATTATTCCTTTGGCTCGGTCCTTCATGACACATTTTTTTTTTGGTTCCTTCTCGCAGCTGGAGTTCCAAAATAGTATCGAAAGATCAGATCCAGATTTCAGACGCCTTCTCTCTCCTGGCACCATGCAGAGTGTTCAGCATGACTGCTTCGTCAATCCTCAGGCGATACACAAGGTAGTTGAATCAATCCTTTACTATTGCTTTGCGTGATTCGTGATAAGTGAGTGAGTTGTAACGCAATCCAGGAAAGGAAGGAGAGAGATTGAGTGGAATCAACAAAGATCAAGTGACGGATCGGAGATCACTTCGTACTGCCACAGTCGTAGTTAAAGTCTTTGGGTTCCTAAGTTAAATGCATTGGCTGTCTCTTTTTCTCGTACGGAAACGCTGTTAAAGGAACTGGTCGAGTCCTGTTACAGGAAGAGGGAGAAAGTAAGGAGGGTGGCGGGGGTGAAAGGAGATATAGAAGAAGGGAATGAGATGCAAAGGGAGGTACAGACGGAGAGAGGGAAAGAGTGAGAGATGAACGGGGTGGAGGAAAGTGGGAGAGTGGAAAAAAGGAGGAAGTGAAGAAAAGAAAGGAAAAAGCAAAGGAAGAAGTGAGTAAATGTAGGTGGGTGAAAGACAAACGGAATTTGGGATGGGTGAACGAAAAAGGTGACAAATTTACTTACATTGTACAAAGAGTGACCTAGTTGTGATGTCATTTTTTTCTGGTCGCAGTAAGTGGCTGTGTAATTCCCATTAAGCTCCTAGTGGTTATGTGAGTTTAACTCGATCACTTTTTCCCCTAGGTTCGTTTCAACCCCAACAAACAATCGTTCACGTGGCTTGCCACCGGTGGAGGAGCTGGCTTGGTAAGACTACATTTAGTTAAAGAAGTCAAACAGTAAGAAGACCGCCGAGGCCTTTACAAAGGAAGATGAACAAAATGGGGTTTTGAAGCAGGAAGATTTTTGTTCTGAGCGTCGGCGACGTCAGCGAGATTTTACTTGCTCAAATTTGTGAAGGTGATGGAAACGCGATTAGCTTGTCAGAGGAAGCAATAGCTTCAAACTGAATATGCAAAAAGTGACGATTGAAATGGAAAAATGAAAGATTATCAATAGACGTTTCTCCCTTCATATCGTGATAAATGACGAGGAAACTATGGTGACATGAAAAGATCCTGGTTGACAAAAAGAACGATCAGAAGGGACAGGAAGGTAAAGAAACCGAACGTACGCTAGCAAAAATGGTGTCATTTTCGAACAAATTCTTGAACTTCGCCTTTGGCTTACTTGTACACTTTGAAAAGTCTATTCCTTGAATTTCAATGAAAAGGTGAATTATTTTTACCTTTAACGAAATTCTAAATACCTTTTCTGCTCATCATGTTGAAAGATGAAGCATTTCAGGTCATTCTCTCACCTAGTTACTTTCAAGACTCAGTTTAACCAATACAAAGCAAAGTAACTAATGGTACATCAAACGAAAAGGCTTCGTAAAGTAAGCTTTATTTATTGAATTATCTTTTACAGACCCAATGTAGTAGGGTCTTGATAAATCCTTCTTTTTTCGGAGGCACTTGATAATAATTATCAGTCTCATCTTTAAGAAACTCAGTTCTTTTGAGCTTGATCCCGTGCGGTCTGTTATCTTCTCTTTGACACTTACTTCTACGAAAGTAAAATACTAGTAACTGGCTTGGGAAAAGTCCAGTTCTTGGTGAGAGTATATATATATATTTTTCTTTTTACGTCGACGGACAGTGCGGCCGATCACGCCATCACTCAACGTACAAAATATGCGCCGAATAAGAATTTGCTTGGGGAATAGTGAAATTTATTTCCCGTTAACTCAGTGTTGAGATTCGAGGGAAACTAAATTCACTGTTCCCCAAGGGACCAGTCATTAGGTATTAAATGTCATTAATGAAGCTCCGCCGAATTACGGCTGCTGCGAATTCAAAGGTTGCACTGTGTTGTATCGTACCATGCGGTTTTTCTTTAACGCCTGGCCCAGTTCTAAGCTCCTGAACTTCTTTTTTTGAGTGTATAGCTGTTGTACGATTTTAGGAGGATTGTTTCATTATTTATTCCTATGTAACTTATTTTTATAGGCTTTTTTGGAACTTAAATTAAAATAGGATATTAAATGCATTCTTGAAATAATCCTCCCACGTCAGTTCTAACTAATTTTTTAACTGTTTGCTGAAAGATGTTAAGGTGACAGATGTATATTTAGACTTAGATTCTGTATTTCATATCATGGGTATCAAATTACTGCTTAATTTTGGCGCAAACTTTCAGTCATAATTTATAGTTTCACGTGTGAAATTACACAATTGTCATGGCAACGTTTGGCGAGAATTTCTCGATACAATAAACAAGTCAGAAACCCACGATCGTAAGCGCTGTTTTTCACCCACGATTATTAAAGGCTCATCCTTGGTGTAAGAACCTGTAACACTCACCAGTGGCGTAAACAAAGAAAAAAAAAAGGGGTCAACATAATAGACCCTAACCCTGACAATAGGTACAAAACAAATGAAAACGTCATAAGTTTTTACACCGAGGCAAACCCTTTTAAAAGGTAACCAAATGTTATACTCATGCGGGAGCTCTTTAATTTCAGTCCGTACAACATTCTAAAAAAAACAATTTTTTTAAAGTGCCACTATGACGAAAATCGCATCTTTTCTATCAAAGCCATTTTAAAACATAAACAAGTAGCCTGCATGAGAACAAAAATGCCGTTTACTATTTTCAAATATCTCTTTTTGTTCCAGAGATATTCGAGTTTTTTAAATATGCAAATTAGCCAAGTGATGACGTCATACACTCAACCAAATTTTGATCAAATATGATGAAAAAGGATATCTCAGCCAATTTGTATCAGAAATGTCCGATTCTTTGCAGTAAGATTCTACTAAATGTGCTCCACAATTTGAGCGTAACAGTTTTGTTACCATGGCAACATACTTGGTTCCAGACCTCCCCATTATAAAAGGCATTTCTGGCCACCTTTGGCGTTCCATGTTCATATTTGCAAATGGTGCCTCATATACATGATCCAACAAGCATATAATTATGTTAGCTTGGGTTTGTAGCTTTGTTTAACGTTTTTCGGGCTGAAAATAACTTACATATTGAAATCAAGTGGGTGGGGACTGGAAAAGAGTGAGTTGCCATGGGAGCACAATGTTTCATAGCCATAGGTGTGTATTCTGTCGAACTATTAGCCTGCCAAGTTTCAATGCTCTGCGCCGCAAATTGGCCATGATATCTCTATTTAAATACAAGATGTAAAATTGGGTTGAGTAAATGATGTCATCAGTCATCTCATTTGCATATTTTACACATTTTTCAAACTTAAATATCTCCGGAACTAATGCAGACATTTGCAAACGGTAAACGGCGTTTTCATTCTTTTATAGGATTCTTTGTGATCCACCTAAAAAATCAAGAGGTAAAAATTTGATCATAGTGGTTGATGTTGCAATCGATCGCGCCTGCTATCAATCTAATAAAACAGCGGGGGAAAACTACTTTAAAGTTTTCTTCGTTCTTTTTACTAGGTCAGTCTCACCATCGGGTATTTATGGTGCTCTTCTTCCACCGCTTATGCTGCTAACAGCAACAGCAAACACCATTCGCGGGTATTCGCGTTTATTCGCGTGGGAATGCGAGTTTTTCCTGAGACCGCCTTCACGCGTGCGCAAAGTCGAGATTTAAATTTGCACGTGGAACGCGCGCTAAAATTGTCTTTTCCGCGAGTCTAATATCTCGAAAAACTGATCCAGTGACCCTACTTTTTTAATGCAAAATATTATTCCCCAGCAAAAGCAGAATGCATGTGCGAAATATAAAAAGAACAAAAACTGGAAAGTGGAATTTTCTAATTTTGAAATTTCCATTTATTTATTTATTTATTTATTTATTTATTTATTTATTTATTTATTTATTTATTTATTTATTTAAACAAAATCTATTACCGTACTTTTTTTCTAATTTTCCGTCTCTTCTTCAGTGTGTAATAAAAAGATTTTTATAAAAAAAAAAACATGGGGTCACCGGCTTAGTTTTTGCGATAGATGCAATTGTTGGTAAAAAGTGGGTCAAGTTTGTTGCTATGCATCACAACAGTGCAACCTTAATGTATGACGTAAACACAATGAAAGGTACAGTGGAGAGTTGCCTTTAAAAAAAAATAGCACAGCCATTCAAAACAGTATTGTTCCAAGACTGAAAAATCGCACCCAGTTCCTATAACTCTCAGAAAACAGAAAACTGTTTTGAGCCACCCATACATAAATGGTGTGAGAACCAGGGGACAGACATCAGTGAACCAAACAAAACTCGTGGCAAAGTCATGTTGGTTGAGACGAGGCGCGGGAAAATACTATTTCACGTAAGCTGGTGTTACAAGGCTGAATCTGTCACGCAGTATCTTAGGAAACAATAATCAGGGGGTACCAGTCTGTACGTAAAAAACGGCCCACAATTCCTCAGCGTGATTGTTGTGCTCCACCGGCAGCAGACATTGCTCCAATGAAAACACACAGTGCGGTTGACTGCGCCCTCTTGTAGGGTGGGGTGAGTCCCATTTAGCCAACCGGACGCATGCGTATTACACATGTACATATTTACACAGTACTCGGGCAGTCTTGTGCCGGCGGTACTGTTAAATCGGTACCAGCCTTCAACCATTGCCCGGTCGCATTTTTGGAACCCGGACAAACTTCTGTTGTGAATGCTTCGATCCAAATCCGTGTTAGTCAAGTAACTGTCGCATCCCTCTCCTGGTGAAAAAGGGGAAGTGCAATATGGATGTTACTCAAATTCCTTGTTAATGCATTTGATCAGACGCAACTAATTATTATGGTACTTGTAGATCAGATTATATATTGTAAATGGGGAAAGTAGAGCCCATTTCCGAGTTGTCCAAAGCGTCTTTATCGAAGCGAGACCAGGTGCCCAACTTTTCATATGACAAGGAGTTTAATTTGCATTGGACGGGTACCAAGACTCGCTTTGAAAACGAGGCTAAAAGTAATTTGAAAATGGCCTATTCATGTCTATAGATCACTTAATGTTTCCAAGAACAATTAAGAAAAGAAAAAAAATGCCTTGTATCCTTCAAGAGACTTAATTGTGAGATGGAGAAGTCTTCAGCGCTAAATAAGTGCAATTCCTGCTACTAAGTTAAAGTTGATGTGAAGTATATGAAATAATTCATATTTAACCTGCGGTTGTAGATGCAAGTAAAGACTGATCATCGCAGTTAATTTTCCAATTTAAGCAATTGGAAAGAAGAAGCCTGAAAAAAATCAGGGCTTCAACGAGATTCGAACCCGTGACCGATACCGGTGCGATGCTCTACCAACTGAGCTATGAAGCCACACATTGGGAGCGAGGTCAATTTATTTTTGAGGCTTCTTCTTCTTCAATTGCTTAAATTGGAACATTAACTGCGATGATCAGTCTTTACTTGTAAGTTAACGTTGTAAGCACCTTGGAGACTATATGGTCCCTTTGTTCGACGAGTAGAGGGAGGGAGATTGTCGGTGGGGGGGTTATTATTACAAATGGCATTAGCAATTACAGATAGCTTACATGATAATAAAGTAAATGAAAAAAAAAACATGGATTGGGATTGTTAGGTTGAAAAGGTGGTGTTAAAGGAAGTCTCTATATGGTGATTGTCTGCTCTTAGCCTGTCACTTTCACAATGTCCAAAACAATGTAGTCGTTGACTTCCGCTGGCAGACCAACCTTGGAGTCTGACTACTTTTTCCCTTGAAAGTTAACTTTTTCAGAAAGAGACATCCAAACTAACTATATTACAAAGCCTGAATGGTGATACTGTGGGATAACTTACCTACACCAAGCTCGCAATGGATGCCAGTAACGAACGGTGCGCATGCGCATGTAAAACCATTGATAGTAACATTGCACGTTCCTCCATTCAAACAGGGGTTACTGGAACATTCGTCTGCAATTGGGGGAAAAAATAATGCAGCGCAGGATTTTACCTCTAGGTAATTTTTATCTACGGGTTATGATCAAACTTTTTTTTTTGCGTGTTTATGGACCGAGATGTAGTCAAGGTCCATAAACGCGCACGCCAATATCCAAGCCATCTTGAATATGACCGAATATGACTAAATCTAGGGCTTTCGAGGAAATTGTTCTTGAGGGACACAGCGGCTAGTCCCGAGCGAGCAAGAACTTGCGCCCTCGTGTGGCCAGTTACAACGCAGGATTTGGTTCACCTTGTCCGCTCACACAGCTAGCCATGCAATGGCCTGTTTTTCAATCAATCAAATTTCACAAAACTTACAGAAGAACAGGGCGACCCACAAATAGACTGAAGCACAAAGAATCAAAATAGATCAAGTTGCAAAGAGATTACAAATTTATATTAAGTAACTAAAAAGTTCCTACAGAAAGACTAAAGCTCAGAGAATAATTGTTTAAAAAGAGGCAATCGATAGAAGCATTACTTACCAAGTTGACAGTTGCGCCCGTGGTACCCTCGTGAACACTGACATGAATACTGGCCCTCCCCCTGATAGTCACATGTTCCGCCATTTTTACATGGATTCCCTGTACACTCCACGATTACTGTGCGCGAAAAAACCTAATAATTATGAAAGAAATAATACGAATGGATTACTCTACATGCATGAAACCTGGGTACCTACCTCCTCTTTCCATATCACAGTAAGAGATAACAGGCTTGTTCTCAGGCTCTCCCCGGTCAATCCAGTACCGGCCGCTGGGCACCATTCCTCCAGAACTGTTCTTGATTTCTTGGCATGAAGCAGCTGGAAGCTTGGAGAAGGAACCCAGAGTTGCTTTGATAACAAGAAAGGCAAATAAAGCAGACTGTTAGAGGAAGAAAGGAATATGGCGATAACTACTTAGAGGAGCTCAGTCAGGCTATTTTTGCCACCCACAAAATGACCTTTGGATTGAGAAAAACCTGATAATAGCATTTTACTAAGATAGAAAAATACCAAAGAGATAATAATAAACCATAAAGGAACAAGGATGGTTAAGGATTAACTCGGATTAAAAAAGACGATATTGAAAAAATTAGACTGAGCTTTTTAAGATGCGCAAACCTGACTTAACTGCCTTAAGGAAGTCACGGTATTTTGTTTTTTTGTTTGTTTGTTTTTTTTTTACCATTGACTAAATTACCGTTAAATTGAAGGAAACCATAAAGGAACCACGATGATAAAGAATGAAGAAGATTCAGACAAGGATTACAAACAACGCAAATGAAAAATTTAGGCTAAACTCTTCATTCCGTTCAACCGTGGCAGCCCGGGCGTGACAGAGAATTCCTCTATATGACACCAACAGATCGAGATGCTCGCCGTACTGTTTAGGAGTCGAAAATCATGTTTATGCTTCGAGTGTTGGAGTGTTCCAGTTCAACTATCGATAGACACGTAGTTGCGACCTGTTCTAGTTAGTACTTCTTGGTCAACGTGACGTCGTGTTGTGATCATATCAAAGCAGGAAGTCCATTCTACAATAGAACTCGACAACTAGTCTTTAGTTGGAGAGCTCGAAAGGAACCTCTCTAAGCACCATGGCCACTGATCAAATATGGATAAATAACTCATTAACTCACTCCCTTCTTTAAAAGAGGACATGAAAAGACATGGAGAGTTAAACTGAAAGTGGCAAGCAACAAGTTGGGAACTTCCACGGTAACAAACTGGCACATTACCACTTACCACACAATTAAAAACAATAACTCTGAACAAAACCGGTGAATTCAAAACGTACCTCTGAACGGATTATCCAAGTAAACGGAGTCTGCATACGAGAGAAAATTCGGAGATCCCACAGCACGCGTTCGGTTGTTCAATTCACACAGGTTTTTCTTTTCGTAAAAGTTTAAACTCTGACACAATCTGTCTTCTTTACACCGATAATAACATGCGAGTATGTTGGGTGTTATGAGTGATGTGTAACAGTGTTTCACAAGAACGCTGTCTTTGATGGATGATACACAGTTGCCACTGAACAAACTGTTACCAGAAACAGTTCTGATGCTGAGTAGTATAATGAGGAAGACTATTATGCCTGCATGACAACGCTGCAAAGACAATAATGAACATTTTAGAATATACAGACAGACTCAAACTGCTAATAACTGAACTAGCGTTAAAGAAAAGTTCTTGACTACGCATTTAAGAAATCAATGTAATTTAGGGCGCGTTCGTTTGGGATCTATCCGGAATAAGAATAATTGGAATAATGCGAGCAAGCGTTTGTTTGGGAGCTATTCTCATTCCAGAATACCTGGATTTCCATTCCGGCTATTCTGCTCCTAGGAGCAGAATAGCCGGAATGTATTCCGGAATATATTCTGGAATATATTCTTATTCCGGAATATCCCAAACGAACGCGCCCTTAGAACTGTAATTTGAACAGTTGCCACTTACCATTTTCTCGTTTATTTTTTCTTTCGTTCTACTCTTAGTCAGTTCTCTATTGCGAGTTGTTGGGTCAGCATCATTTTGAAACGCACGAGTCGCAATAACGCTGTGAGGAAGAGAGAAGCTTAATATCACCTCGTAATATAATACGTCGAGAAAAAGCAGAATAATACACAGCTGCCGTCAATTTTGATGTGTGCATTGTCGACAACATCCGGAGGGTTTTTTGGCGCAGAAACCCTGCCGATTTACCTCCAAAGCCGCCTAACATGCAGCTATTGTGATTGCTATATTCATCTTAATTTGATGAGGGTTAATTTTAGTTGAATTGGTCATAAATGGGCCAACCATTTGCCAGAACTGATCAGTCTAGGCTACGATGCCGAAAACGTCTTTAACTGAAGTCAAATTCTAACTTAAAATTAAGTGGTTCCAGTGGCAAATGATCAGAAATCCAGCGAATTCCTACGTTGAAATATCCTTTGCTTTGACAGACAATAACGGTAATCGCGATTTCTAACGCTCTGTCGAAACATTAATAATAATTTAGTGATAGTTTTGCGCCGCGGGTCGCCGAGTAGATAACGCTTGCGACTAACCAATATCGTGAATACAAAAGTAAACTCTTTCATTTTCCGCGATGTAAAGGAATATTTAACATCATGTACACTGTAGTTTAATATAAAAACACCTTAAATAAAAAAAATGCAACAGTTACATGTTTTTTGTCTGTCCTCGCTAGAATTAAAATTTATCAGGCCCAAAAGTGTTTCCCGTAACATAACACCTACGAAGGATCTAATGTCTAATTGCGCGACAGATAACAACTGGTTTATCGTCGAGGTTCAATTTAATAAAATAAACATTTACTTCAAGTTATCGGTGCTGCCAAATGTATTAGAGAAATTGCTAAAAGGCAAACACACCTGGTCAACAAAGTTAAATTAAAAATAGAAAATTCTGTTCGCTTTTCTCGATTATCAAATCATCCGCCAAGCTTGTTCGATCAAGATGGCTGCATACTGGCATAATTAAACCGCGCAGCCGAAGGCTGGGCGGTTTCTTGCTCTGCCTTCGGTTTTTTTTTTTTTTTTTTAAGTCACGTCGGTGACTATATCCAAACCTCCGCGGATGATGTAATTATCAGCCAATTACAGGCCATTTCTCAGTTCTTTTCGTCATATCCCCCCTCAGGAGGGTTTTGTCAAGTTAGCGAATTAACTGTTTAGACAAAAGAATGGCCGCCGACGGGAAAAATGTTTATTTGGTCAATCTTGGGCCAAAATCCTTCGGCGATGGGCGCAGGACATTTGCAAGGATAAAGCATCTAATTTGGTACCAGCTGCTGGCTCCTAAGGCTGAAATTATCCAGAGTTAAGCTGTATTTTTGTTTTGCGTGCGAAACAGAAGATTTCGTAATCTGGAATTTTGGTTTCTGTTTACTTTCGAAGGGAATATTCAATGCGCTATAAAGGTATTACTTCTGGCCATGGATCACGCTGACGGTGATAAATGTAAGATCGTGTTTACTTCGCCAGAAGCTATGATGGAATTTTCTGGGAAAAAAAGTTAAAACTTAGCCTTTTATCATGTTTTAAATCGCTCGTCATAAATCCTTTTAACATATGTAAATTGATAGTCGTTTGAAAGGTCAAGGTATTTTTTCCTCAGACATAAACAGAATTCTCCGATTACAAGTCACGCTAGTCCCGCTTCAGGCAAAGAATGTTTCCATATCTCAAACTGCCCTCTCCCTATTCACGTAGACTCGCATGAAATTTCTAAGTTTCTTGACACAGAGACTTAGTTTCTGCCCAACAAATGTTGTCAAAGTGCAAGTCTCTTCAATTTTAAAGGGAAAAAAAATAAAAAAATTTCGTGGAGACGAGGTGGATTTGAACCCAGGACGCTAGCTCGGCAATCTTCCACTCTAACCACTAGACCACCGAGAATACACTACAAACGAGTTGTTTAATTTAAGTACCTAATCGGAAACCCGAACGCTATAAAGAAGCTAACCATTAACCCCTTGCATTAACCCTAACCCTCATCAGTATTTTCAGTGCTTAGGCCTATAATCAGTATTTACTTTGTGTACGCATCACAAGGTATCCAAGGGTGGTTTGAGATATGGGAACAAGTCCTAACCATCTTTTAAATTGTTTCCGGGTAATGTTTTCTCGCAAAACGTTGTTGCTAAATATTACGTAATATTTTTGTGAGCGAAAAAGAGTTTAAAAAGCGCGGTTTTAATTTTTCTAAAAATTCTTGTTTTTTTTTTTTTTTTTGTAGTTTTGTCGGTAACTATATCCAAACCTCCGCGGATGATGTCATCATTAGCCAATTACAGGCCATTTCTTAGGTCTTTTCGTCATATCCCCCCTCAGGAGGGTTTTGTCAAGGTAGCGAATAAACTGTTTCGACAAAAAATGGCCGCCGACGGGAATAACGTTTATTTGGTCAAACTTGGGCCAAAATCCGTTGGAGATGCACATCAGGACAGTTGCAAGGATAAAGAATGACACTTAGGACCAGTTGCCGGCTACTAAGGCTGAAATTATCCAGAGTTAAGCTGTGTTTTCGTTTTGCGTGCGAAACAGAAGATTTTGTAATCTGGAATTTTTGTTTCTGTTCACTTTCGAAGGGGATATTCAATGCGCTAAAAAGGTATTGCGTCTGGCTATGGAATACGCTGACGGTGATAAATGTAAGATCGTGTTTACTTCGCCAGAAGCAATGGTGGAATTTTCTCAGGGGGAAAAAAGGTTAAAACTTAGCCTTCGCGTAATTATTCGTTTCAAAGGTCAAGGTATTTTTCCCCAGACGTAAACAAACCTCTCGGATTACAACACGCTATGCAAAGAATATAGTCATTGAATCACGCAACTTGTACTGTTCACTTTCGCTGTGGAATCGATCACGCAACTTATGATCTGTTGACCAGTCAATATACTAAAAATCCAGAGCTTTGTAGTGTGCGCTGTGTAGATGAATTTGGCTTGGAATTTTACTACAACGGAGCGCTTAACACTGTACTATGATTCTGTGGAGGAACTGGGGCGGCTAGCATGCTTTAAGTGTCTTTTTTCGCTTCGAGAAGGAGTGACTTTAAAACCGAGTATGTAGCTTTTACTCTTCTTACGAGAGGAAACTCAAAAAGCGATAAATCGCTTAAAAGGTTTCGGATCGATCTGAAACGGAAGATGACTATAAAAAAGACAGCAAGGCATTGAGGTCAGTTACTTTTATTACACTGAACATTTACTAAAATTTAGGCTAAAATGTCTATTGACGTTTGTCGTGTGTCATTGCTGATGTTATTAAAAAGCTCTATGTTCACCTCGTTAGACCTCTCAAGTGTGGTCTTCTCATCAAGCTTACTTAAGCGATATGGCAGAGGCTGTACAACGTCGGGCGACTAAGCTCATGGTTGGGAATAGGATTTCTTACAAAGAACGTTTGAATAAGACTGGTCTAATGTAACTATCTTCTAGACGAATCTATTTACTCTTCATTTTTTTCATTCAAATGCCTGCATAGTTATTATGGCCTCGATATCTCTAATTATCTGCAGTTTTATAATTCGGAGCATGAACCCGATATTTTGAGGAACACTGAACTAACTTTTAAAACTAACTATGCAAGAACAGAATTATTTAGGTCGTCTTTTTTTCCTAGAGTTGCTCGTATTTGGAATAATTTACCTATATCTATAAGGAAGAGGGAATCACAAATCAACGTTCCAAAAAGACCTAAGACTCTACTGTGTTGCTACTGATAGCAGAGATTTAATGTAATTGTTATTTAATTTCAGTCGGCATTATTTTTGTAACACATAACATTTTACTATGTTCGTTTTATAATAGTGCCTGTCATTATGGATATTTTATTCACGTTCTTGTTTTACATATATTGTTTCTGGTGGCCTTTATCACCAGGGAAGTTCATTCTTGTTGCTAGGTCTTCCAGCAGCTATTTATTTATCAACCTCGTTCCCAGGGTCCTCTCTCTACTTCGAGAAAGTACCCTGATTATGGCTGGTCACGTGTCTAAGCATGCCAACCCAAGCCGCACAGAGGGTGGGTCCTGAACTTAATTTTGTCAACACTCTTTAGGGAGGTGAATGTTGCGCTGCTATACGGACGCTATTTTGAAAAGGAAGCAAGTTATTTGTCAGAGATCCTGCCTGGCCAGCTGCTTCGGCTCTACCTGAACTTCTATGATTATGAGATGTTGATTGAGAGGGAATTTTGCTTATATTTCACTGCTTTTTTTAAATAACCGTCAACAACCTGCTTCGGATTCATTTAATCAGTTTTTTACCCCAAAGGAATTAAATAACTAAAATTATCGATGGGAACATTCAACTTGGAGCTACTTTCTTGACCGAAAACTGGATTTACCTCTAAACAGTATTAAAACAAAAGCCAATGCATTTTGCAACGCGCGACCGATGTCTTTGTCAAGTTGTTTACAAA
>JAHPZR010012486.1:7500-40000 GCA_019787425.1 Platygyra sinensis | reverse complement strand
CACCCTAACCACTAGACCACCGAGGGAACGCTACCATCGGGTGGTTTAATTTAAGTACCATATCGAAAACCCGAACGCTATAAAGAAGCTAACCATTTAGACTGCAAAACAGTCGTATTTTTTGCGAACGCGAGCGACGGTCCATATTCGAACGAAAGGTCTGGAGCGAGGATCAAGCTTACGGCGCTTTGCGCCTTCCGAAAACATCCGAAAACGACTGTTTTGCAGTCTACTAACCATAACCCCTTACATGATAGTTAATAGAGGGGACTCGTTAGGAAGCCCGGCAAACATCAAAAGAACAAACAAAGACGCCAAGATTTATGTTGGAAGGTCCACGACCCTGCACAATCTTTTGTTTTGCCCTTATACACTATGCATGAATTACGTAACCAACACGTTTCTATTGGTTGGTTCCTCATTTCGGAGTAAACAACTATGCAGGGTCAGAGCCCAAAAAGCGAACAAAAACATACAACAAAGAACTTTGACGAGTTTCATAACCATTCCCGTATATTAACTATGCTTGCATTAACCCTAACCCTAATCAGTATTTTCAGTGCTTAGGCCTATAATCAGTATTTACTTTGTGTACGCATCACAAGGTATCCAAGGGCGGTTTGAGATATGGCAACAAGTCCTAACCATCTTTTAAATTGTTTCCGGGTAATGTTTTCTCGCAAAACATTGTTACTAAATATTACGTAATGTTTTTGTGAGCGCAAGAGTTAAAAAAGTGCGGTTTTAATTTTTTTAAAAATTCTTGTTCATTATTGACGAGCCGGTATGGACCTAACTTCGTCTCGGTCCATAAATACACCATCGTGACTGAAAAAGCTTTGTCACTAACACTTACATAATGAAAAGCTCCACAAATTGTTGGGCACCATGATTCCTCGATGACTAAAAACGATTATCTTATGGAAAAACAAAAATCCTTGCATTGAGACAATAATGTAGGCAGGAGTCCTCGTTGGTGGGAACTGCATTAGAGAAAACCACGAATGGTTTGTAAATTTCCTAAGAACGTTAACAAAAAGTTTACAGAAAATCTAAATAGCATATGGAACCAAAATTGGTTTACGGAGAGAAATTTTCAAATATTTGAGTACAACTCAACTCTTTCTTCTTCTTGAAACCAGTTTCCAGTCCCCTCCTCGGCAACCGGGAAAAAAATGATATTCATCAGAAGAAATGTTCGGGAAATAATTAGCAGATTTCTTGGTCGAATAGCTAAGTGCATGTCCAATATAAACCAGATTTACATTAACATTACATTTACATTTTTTACAACACTGTGACACATAGCTGCTTGTAGATACCGGATATCTCTTCGAGTGTTCAACTTGATATCTCACGAGTGAGCTGCGCTCAGGGGATGCAGGGATGGTGCAGGGTCGTGCAGGCATGGTGCAGTGGTGGGAGCGTTAGCCTCTCTCCACTGTGGCCCGGGTTCGATTCCCGGACCCTTCGTCACATGTGGGTTGAGTTTGTTGTTTGTTCTCGTCCCTGCTCCGAGGGTTGTTCTCCGAGTTCCCCGGTTTTCCTTTCCCCCAAAAACACAAAAACACTCCAGACTCCAATTCCATCTGTCCATTTGATCATCACGTCATGTTAAAATGCGCGTATTAAAGTATTATTATTTGATCAATCTGTATCGTGCAACTAAACTCCAGAGCATGGAACAAGGAGAAGATGCTAAATATGTCACTGTGAGGTTCCAATATCAAAAAAACACTCAAGGTCTTCAAATCAATTTATTTACTTTAATACATTGTTTGTTACTGACCCACTTATACCGGTACACATTAAAAGTTGTATTTGTCCTTTTTTTTATTTTCATCCACCGAAGGTTGTAATCTGACGGCCAAAAGCTTCAAAGTTTTAACCAGTGTATAGAACATTTTTGCCCCCCGGGAGCTCCCGGGGGGTTTTCCCTCACGTGGCAAGTACACAGTTCAGGGGTTTCGTTTCAGGCCGGACGCAGCGTCCGGTTGTTTGACATTTGACGACCTGTAGTTCACAAACGAAATAATTATTTTGCTTTTAAGTGTGAAAATCGCTTTCTGCATTTATTAACCAGACTTTTATCAAAACACTTTCGTTATAAAACAAAGAGATAACCACAGCAAATGAAAAGGTGGCTTTGAAACAAAGTATCCCTGTTATATAATACTCTTCCACTGCGCGTCGTATTTTCAATTCCCCTCTCGGTGGTTTGGTGAAACACGGTCTTTCTTGCTTGATAAGTTACTTGGTCACGCAATAGCGAAGGTGACAATGACCCGGATCCACAAGCTTATAAACAAAGAACAGTCCACAGTTCCTGACTTGAATTGTTTTCGACCAGTTACAGCAATTGCTACTCCAATGAAAACACACAGTCCGGCTGACCACACCCTCTTGGAGAGTAGGGTGAGCGCCATTCAACCAGCCGGTGGCATCCGTATTGCACATGCTTTTTGCAACACAACTGCTGGGAATTTTGGAGCCCGCAGTGCTGTTAAAGCGGTACCAGCCCGGAACCAGTGCACCACGGCTGTCACATTTGTGTGCCGACTCTACTTTGGGAAATGATACACTGCGGTCTTCTTCAGAGTTGACTGTGTAATTGCTGCACTCTAAGCCTGTGAGAAAGTTTAATGTATTAAAAAAAAAACCAGTCTGTTTGGAAATAATTTACGGGAACTCATCAAAATATTAGGATGTCTAAATTCAAATATCTTTCAATTTTCCTTCATCAATTTAAACGATAACAAGTCTAATGTCTATTGGTAATTCATATTATTGAGAAGCGAAAACTTACCGAGGCCGAGCTCGCAACGCATGCCTGTGAATGATGATGCACATGCGCATCTGAAGCCATTGATCACATCAGTGCATGTACCTCCGTTCAGACAGGGACTGCTGGCGCACTCGTCTATATCTGCATCATTTTAAGACAAATGCACGAGTTAAGCTTCAACTTGCTGGTTTATTAAAACTTTTGCAATCTAGCTCTTTGAAGATGATCGCGTTTATTCGTGACATAAAACGACTTCTCATGACATACCAAATTCACATTGATTTCCGGAGTATCCTGGCAAGCAACGACAAGTGTACTGTCCCTCCCCTTGATAATCGCAAGTTCCACCATGTTGGCATGGATTAACACTACACTCCACAACCACTGGGAGAAGAAAAAAACAGGATCAATAAATCAACTGAAAATCGGGAAAGAGACGATTGTGATACAGGAGGAGACTGAGAACGAGTTGTTTATGATCAGGAAGGAGCACTGTACTTTGCTTTCTTCTTCCTCTTTTTCTTTTTCTCCTCCTCCTCCTCCTCCTCCTCCTCTTCCTCCTCCTCTTCCTCCTCCTCATCCGCCTCATCCTTCTCCTCCACCTCTTGTTGCCTTCTTCCTATATAGAAATTAGCCTGCGAGCAGGCTCACCCACTCGACGTTGCATCACTACATTTTATCGATTTTGATTATCGATTCTTACCTGCCTTTTCCATATCACAATAAGCCCCAACAGGCTGGCTCCCAGATCCCTTTGAAACCAGCCAATATCGACCATTAGGTGCTACTCCTTCAGACGCGTTCTTAATTTCCTGGCACGATTCAGCCGGGAGTGAGGCGCTGGACCCGAGATGAACTGTCGAATGAACGAGTCAGTCAGTTAATTTTAAGTTTGAAATCTTTCAAGTGCTAACAATGCATTTGTGTTCCACTTACAAGCAAAGTACAAGGCACTCTTGAGGCACCTTAGAGATATAATTATTTACACTTCCTTCTTAATGGGAAATTCAAAGAATGTAGCATGAATGAATTGTAGTTATAATGATTAAGGTCAGTAACATGTTCCGTTCAATAGCCCTTTTCACGGTTAACCCTTCTCATTTGCATTACAATGAAATCTAGCATCTATGCGAGGCAATTTCGGGCTATTTTGCAGTTTTAGCCCGAAATTGCGTCGCATCCACGTTGAATTACATTGTAATGCAAATGAGAAAAGCTAACCGTGAAAAGGGCTATTCCACTACATACACTGCAGTCTTACATGAATCTGATGTGGCATAATTTTGATGTGTAAAATGCTCTTCAGCTATTATCGCAAATATATTGCAGACTGTTTGAAAAAACTGCAGCGTTAATGAAAATAACAAAAAAAAAAAAACTTCCTTTGGCCCAGAAAATAGTCACAGGTAGAAAGAATCTTCCATCTAAATCATACAAGTTATACAAAAGTTGAAAAATCTATGTTCCACACTACACCACGGAAATTTGAAAACGGAGGTTCCACTCTGAAAAAGCATCCAATTATATCTATACTATGCCGGTAGATTTTAAAAACACGACAATACCAAAAAACTGGTTATTCTGGATTCGTGTTTGAGGAATAATCGGTAATGGAGATCACAAGATTTATCGTGACACCATTGTTTCCCAAAAACTCCGTTTTAAAGATGTTTTCTGTTGGCACTAAAACGAACATCCGGCGTTTTAAATTCCTCCAGTTTGAAGAAAGTTTGCGAAAAGCTTCGTTTTCGTGATGGATTAGTGTGGACGGACTACATTACCTACATGATCAATGCGTACGTTCAAAATAGGCCCCTTGAACGATTCGGTCACATGGTACGGCATAAATTATGCTGGGACGTAGTAACACAAAGGAACTCGTACCAGTCCAGCCCGACTTTCCTTTGTTTTGGAAGTCCCACTGTGTAATTTGCGCCCGCGTATTTCATTCGATACCATGTGACTGGATCGTGCAAAGCTATGGGCCTATTGCTCCTCACAAAATGTATACAGCTGTTCATATGCAAATTAGAACTTCAAAGCCGAGTCGATACAATGGGCCATTTTCGAGTGCCTTTTGCCCCGGCGTAAATACCGGCGAGTCATGAAATTGTGTGCTTTCGAGAGGTTCATTCTCATGTAAACCAAATTCATTTTTACATGAAAGGTTTTCCACGAGGACTCATTTTGAAACAGAGGCACAAAGTAATTCGGAAATTGCCTACTGCTAACTTTCCTCTATACCGTGGATTCAATAATCTTCCTACCACCCAACTCTCTGTGATTGCATTTCGGTTTTTTCACCGAAGACATGAGCACTTTCAATGACAGCGCCGGAGAGTGTAGCAAAACTGCATAAACGTTGTCAGCCAAACACAACTGAAGTAACTAACAGATTAAATGATCACTGACAAGGATGATTCGATTGTTCATTCAAACTGCGAAATTGCACAAAAAATTTAAATGTAAACATTTTTCCGCGAAATTGGAAACTTCCCATATTGGCGGCGTCTGCATGTTTGCCATTGATCAGCTAAAGTGACATTTTGTGTTGATAAGGGATGGCTCGCTGAATTATTGGAAATTCGCAGCTGAAAGAAAAATGGCACTGAGAATAAACTGACTGGCTGTTTATTTTGTAGAATTTTCTTTTTAAAATATATTAAAACTTTTTAAAAACAAATTTAATAAATTCCACTTTGCGCGCGAGAAAACCTTTAATATTGAGACGTTCTCATTTTGCTGGTGTTTATTTGAATCCGATCAATTTCGAGTTCTGTTAGTTTTTGCCGTCCGATACAAGGAAAATTACCATACAGTTTAATATAAGCCAATATATGTGAGCTAGGCTAGAAGTATTTCCTAAAAAGTTAAAATATTCGCGAAAAACGTCGAAATAGAGTCTCGATAGGGTAACGCAATCTTGAACACTTTTGCTGAACGAAATTTTCATTTCAACTTACCTCGGAAAGGATTGTCCAAGTAGAAGGCATTTGAATCAGGTACCACATTGAAAGGTCTTACGGAAAGCGTTCTGTTGTTCAACTCACACAGATTTCTGTCTTTATAGAAGATAATGCTCTGACACAGAACGTCTTCCTTACACAGGTAATAGCACACAAACATGTCCTTTACAAGAGCTGATTTGTAGTTCTGCTTCGAGAGAGCGATTCCTTGGATAGATGTGACACATCTGTCGCCAAGCAAACCGCTGCTGAAGACGAGCCGAAACCACAAAAATTGACAAACCATGTGCAGTCCTACAGGGAGGTGGGCATGCAATAACCTTGATATCGCCTGCAGAATGAAAACATAAAAATACATCACATTAGCATGAAGAATTCGGGGTCCAAAATTGGGACTACCGTGTAACAGTACATGGAAGTTAAAGTTGTATTTCCTTCTCACCATTTCCACAGTGAACTGTCCTTCTTCCTTCCTTTAATTAGTTTATCATCTTGATGCCAAATAGATAGGCGGCTCGACTATCCTGATAAATTTTGTATCTGCACATGTATGGCGCGGAAAAGAAACCAATGAATTAAATTATACACATGTCGTTATGCAATCTGCTTTGTTTTCTTTGGTCAACTTAGTTGATTTAACGACTGAGTTGCGTAATTAAATGCATGAACTGAAAGCAAATAAAACTCGTAATTTTTTTTCCTTTTTTTCCAGAAATGGGTGTTAAACTTGGCAATTTTCAACTAAAATATAAAGCAACCCAGAAATAATTACAATAAAGACCTTTAAAAATAAATGATAACAATAGGCCACCGACGTTCGACATATCAACATTCTAACATGGCTCCGAGACTTCTATATTTGGTGTTGTTTTCTTTGTATCCAGGACTCTTTTGGAAATTGAGAGACGGAAGAAACTTAAAATATTTACAATTTCGACCCGAACGCCTCGGAGCGATGTTAGAATATTGATATATCAAACAACGCCTATCAGTAGGCGACTTTTCGATGATAATTTGTGCAGGAGGGAAAATTTTTTTTTTTTCTACATGGCCGGCACTATAGGTATATGGTATTAAGTCCCTTCGTCAAAACAAACAAAACTGACAGCTGAATTCGCATCTCATCGTATAATATTAGCTTTCCGCCTTCGTTTTATGGTGTTGGGTATGAATATCGAATGTTGGGGGAATATTTGCCACTCTATTATATTTTTTTGGACTTCAAGTAGCGATTTTGAATTTTCAAGAATGGTCAAAATCGTTGTCACCTTTGCTGAACTCACTGAATAATAACTGCGGCATGAGGGTTACGACTTCAATAAATTTTGCTCCGTACATATTAAAAATTTATCTTCTTTTACCATATCGTGTCAGTTACCTATTGGCTTATTACGTAAACGATGTATTCAGTTAATAAAACAAATATTTTAGTTGAAGTTGCCTATAAGACATCGAAAACATATGAAAATCGGTCGGTGACGTTTGATACATCATGATAGACTTATATTTTAGAACCAAGATTAAAACCCTAATTCTCCTGACAGGTTTGAATGCTTGTTCTGTGAATTTGTTAGTTATTCAAGGTATTGTCGATTGATTCAGGGTTTCTTATATATGTTACCAGTATAGCTTGATAATGTATAGTTTGGTAGTGTTTTAATTTAAAGAAGCTGTGTTTCTATTACTATATAAGCTTGAGATTGTATGAGATAAATTTCCTTGGAATAACAATTTACAATTATTTCTCCAATTAGTCTTACACTTCACATTCCTGACTACAAATAGTTTTTTTTTAACTTGCAGTTGTGCACGCTCATCGGTTCATTAAGATTTTTCTTTTCATGGTGTTCTTGAGAATTAAATTATCCAGTAATATTTCTAAATCAAGTTCCTCGAAACGTTATTAATTAGGAAAATCAGAAAACGTTGCCATTACGTTGATGGCTTGTATCCACTGCACTCTAAAGGCAGATGGTGTGCGACTAGATTGCAATATTTGCATAAGTATGCTATAGTAGAATTCTACAAAAACTCGGACGTTTTCTCAAGTAGAAGAGCAGCAAACAAATAATGTTAAATTGTTAATAAATAGAGAAAGCCACGAATAAGAAAGATTCGAAGGGTCAAGATTTTCATGTAATTGAACCGTCCGTGAGCTCCTTGAAGCAAAAACGGAGGTTGATGCTGATTTTTGTGAACGGTATTGTTTAATGACTTTAATGGTTGCAGAAAAAGATAATGATCTGCTAATGAGGTAACCTCCTTATGGATTTGGCACCCATTTGTGCCATAATGACTACAACCTTGGGAAAATAAATTGGGCCATAGGTAACCAGGCTCACTGTGTGTGACACGTGACATAACACGGGTAAATTATAGAGAACATATGAGGCGAAGTTTAGGTCTGAAAATGTGCTAGAAAATGGAAATAAGAGAGACTGGCGCGGTAGCAAAGGTAGAAGACAGACGTATATTTGATCTCTCCTGAAGAAATCTTTAAAAAGTTTGTGAATTTAAATTTAATCAGCGCTCTGTCTGCAGAAGATGGAAGATCTTGCAACGGAAGAGGTCTCCACCGATTATACCGATTCGAAGATTACCTCACGCAAGAGACTACGACAAACTACCGGTTCTCAAACGGATGAAGAGTGTGATGGCGACCATTGGTCCGAAGCTTCTGTGAGGCTTGCGAATTTAGAGGCCAAGATGGATAAATTGCTGGACTTGTTTTCCGAAATCGCTACTCTAAAGGTTCGTCTAAAAACCATCGAAGACGAAAACAAAGATTTGAAGAAGGCTGCAGAAAACGCGAAGGAAGAACTACAAGAATTAAAACCCAGCGTGGCGAATTTATGCATGCAACAAGCAGAAGACAGCGAAGAGGTGCAAAAACTTAGAAAGGAGATGGAGCAGATAAAGTGCCGAAACATCAAACTAGAGGCCTATACGAGAAGGGAGAACATAAAGATATTCAATCTCAACGAAAAAGAAGGTGAGACACCGCGAGAAACTGAAAATTTAGTAAGAAATATGATGGAAGAGAATTTGAGAATAATAAGAGAAGACATGAATGAAATTCGCTTTGAGCGGGTGCATCGCCTACCAACTCGGCATAACTCGCAAACTCGTACTAAGCCTAGGCCGATAATCGCCAAATTTAGTTTCTATCAGGATAAGAGTGTAATGTCAAAGGTTAAAAACTTGAAAGGTACCGGTATCGGAATTTCACATGACTATCCGAAAGAGATTGATGTAATTCATGAGAAACTGTACCCAGTACTAAAGAAGGCCAAACAAGGGAAACAGTCTGCTTTTTTCAAAGTAGATAAACTAATCATTAACGGACAAGTATATAGGGGAGCGGAGACCAAAAAACTTCCTTATTATGGACTTATTATGAATAGCACAGTTTAGGCAGACCGAGGGCTGATGAGCTCAAATGCACGTTAGAGAAACTTTTTGTGAATTTATGTTATTTGTAGTTTGTATAAATTATCTTGACTACAGCGATACGGTAATTAATTATAAATTCGTGTTTACAAACGATAGGCATCAATCAACGCCTGCAAATCTTAGTTATTCTAAATGCACACATTCTTTAACAGCTTTTCTTTATAGTACTTTGATTTCAAAGATAATATATTCCCTTTCTCTTGAGATACATTTTTACGTCACCATAGGTTTCCTTTTTTTTGGCTTCTTCTACAGTTTCCAATTTCAGATCAACATCTGAGATACTAAATGGCAGATGTTTTTAAATTAGTATCACTAAATGTAAAGGGCATCAGCAATTTTCAAAAAAGAAGAACAATGTTCACTTGGTGTAGGAAACGTAAAGCAGATATAATATTTTTACAAGAAACACACTCTACAGATAAAACAGAAACACAATGGAAGAATGAATGGGGTGCAGAGATCATAACATCCCACGGAAGCTCCAAAGAACGTGGAGTTGCAATCTTGTTTAAAGCTGGATTTGATTTTTCTATTCATCAGCAGATTCTTGACCCTATAGGGCGCTATATTATTGTAAAAGCTGTCATCCAAGATAAAACGTATGTGTTAATAAACATATACGCTCCAAACAAAGACAAAGATCTTATAAACTTCTTTAAAAATCTATTTGCAATCTTACAAAAAGAAAATCTTGAATCAGAAGAAAACATCATCATAGGAGGGGATTAAATCCTGAACTTGACAAAAAAGGAGGCGTGCTACTCCAAAGAAAATCAGTTACTAATTGTATTGAATGCTTACAAAGTCAACTTGATTTGGTTGACATATGGCGAATTAAAAACCCAGATACAAAGAGTTTTACTCAGCTTGGAGTCAAAAATCCCCAAGAATATTTTGTCGACTTGATTATTACCTAATATCAAACATTTTATTTGACATGGTGAGATGGAGTGAGATAATTCCCGCCATTCATGAGAACAGACCACGACGCAATCTCGCTAGAAATTGGAAAGCTAGAAAACGGGCAAAAGGGTCCTGGATATTGGAAATTAAACTGCTCGCTGTTAGCGGACAATGCGTATGTAAACAGTGTTACCGCAGAATTGCTTCCAGTATGGGCTGCAGAAGGAAGAAAGGAACTCACAGACCATCGGAGTGTCTGGGATTGGATTAAATATAATATAAGGGCCCACGCAATAATTTTCTCTAAGAGAAAATCAAAGGAAAGAAATGAGAAAGAAAAAACTCTTCAAGAAGAATTAAGTAAGGCAAAGGAAGAGCTGGAAATGACACCAAGTGACTTAAATGCATCACGATGTCAAGCTGCTCAGGAAAAATTGGAAACCTTCGACGAAGAAAAAACCAAAGGAATCATTATACGAGCGCGTGCGCGCTGGCATGAATACGGGGAAAAAAGCACGAAATATTTTCTAAATCTGGAGAAAAGAAATCACATAAAGAAACACATACGAAAACTTTTTATTAGTGGCGTAATCAAGACAGATCCGTTTTGTATACTAAAGGAGCAAAAATCGATAAAACTTACCATGTGGCGAGTTCTTATGGTCCTTAATAATACGTATGCGAAGTTTTGGGGGAAAATAGTCTTCTTCACCTTTTCTTCATAGTAAAGTGTCAAGGTAGGAGGCTGATGCCAAAATCGGACTCCGATCGACCCAAAATAAACACGGTTTTTTTTCGCGAAAATCGAATCCAGTCGTTAAATAAACACGCCAGGCTCGTGGAACATAAATTTCTCTAAATCCCTGGTGACGAGTATAATAAGTCCGCCTGCAGGGAAGAGAGATCCAGATTGCTCATGCAAAGACAAAACTCATCGTCGACTACACCCTCGAGAATATTTTCCTGCATTTTTACCAATTCTCGTCCCCAGAGCCCATGATCCTTCTGGCTTGCGGCAGGAATCGAGAGCTCTGGGAGCAACCATTTCAGGCATGCGCCATAGATGCAGACTGCGTGAGACCGGATTGGCAGAATTCGGTTATTTCCTTTGTTATTTCAAAATGGTTGCTCCCAGAGTTCTCGTTTTCCGACCGCTGGTCAAGGGGAACGAGGCTCTGGGAACGAGATTGATTTTTACCCATCTTGGTGCGCATGCGTGGTTGACTCTTGGGGAAGAATGGATTCCCGAGGGTGTAGTCGGACGGCGAGTTTTGTCTTTGAGCAATCTGGTCTCCCTTCCCTGCATGGGGTCTTATTACACTCGTTTCCAGGCGCCATTTTGAACTGAGACAGTGGCAATCCTAACGGTCTCGGGCCGCCATATTCGTAGCTTTAAGTACAAGTTCTACGGAGTCTGGTGGCTTCGCGTTGCTAGCTGGAGATGCTTCAGTGAATTCATGGTTTAGAGCAATTTATGTTCCACGAGCCTGGTGTGTTTATTTAGCGACTGGATTCGATTTTCGCAAAAAAAAAAAACCCAGTGTTTGTTTTGGCTCGATCGGAGTCCGATTTTGGCGTCAGCCTCCTACATTGCCACTGTACTATGAAGGAAAGGTGAAGAAGACAATTTTCCCCCAAAACTTCGTGTAAGCATTAAGGACCACAAGAATTCGCCACATGGTATGTTTCATCGATTTTTATTTCCATTTTCTAGCAAATTTTCAAACCTTAACTTAGCCTCATATGTTCTCTATAATTTACCGGTGTTATGTCACGTGTCACACACAGTGAGCCTGGGTTACCTGTGATTGGGCGCACGAGGCTGAAATTAGGATCCATTCTAAAACAGCAAATTTGCATACGCGGAGAACTTTCATTTCAGTTCAAATGAATGCTCTTCCAGACATCGATAGAGTTTTACCAACCTTAACCTCGTTTCCAGGGTCTCTCATGTTACCGCCCCCCTGGGGCTAGTAGCGAGGAGAAACCTGGGTCTCTCCGCCTTCGCCCCAGGGGGCGGTAAGATGAGAGACCCTGGGAACGAGGTTGCGAAAACCTAAGCGGTTTCAATGGACAACTTTTATCCCCTGGAATGTACAGCTTAACCCTGCTATATTTGTAGAGGACATCTCCTTGGGAATGAGTGCGAGGAAACAGCAGAGAGCGAAAAAAAGTCATCTGACTTATGTTAGGGCTGGGTTGTTCTCTCTGAAAAACAACCAATGATTGGTTCGATTATATTGCACAAGCACTATAGACTCGAGAACATGGAAGTAAACTCTGTTCGAGTAGAGAAAGCTTCCATTATACCATATGGTTTCAATTTCAACGATGGGATTGTGATGCAGGTCTTGAAGAAAAAAAATTATTGTTTATGAAAGGTTACGACTACCAAGTAAAGCTTCGCAATGCGAATAACATTGTTGCCGTTGCAACTTCTCCTGGATGAAATGTTTTTATTGGGCAAAAAAACTACCACACAACCAGCTTTATCAAAACTCTTTTAAAACCGCCGACCGGTTAGCTGAGTTGGTAGAGCACCGTATTGCCTTGCGGGAGGCCGCAGGTTCAAACCTCGGCCAGACCAACACTCAGGGTCTTTTTAAAAATAACTGAGGAGAAAATGTTGCCTTTGTAATGACACCTGCAAATGGTTAGAAGTTCAAGTCTTCTCGGACAAGGGCTATAAAACGTAAGCCCCGTCTCCTGAACCTTCAGCCTTACATGGCTAGCAGGGGACGTTAAAGAACCCACACACTTCTCGTAAAGAGTAGGGCATGGAGTTCCCGGTGTTGTGGTATGGCCTTGGTTCAGTGTTCTGTATTTCATGGGTTGATCCTTTAATAAGGGCTGTATAGCCTGTTTGCGCCTTTATCCCTAGCCTTGGACTCATCTGTCCAGAAAATGCTTAAAGTTAAAGTTAACTCCTGACATTTGCAGTGCAATGTTATGTAATGCCAGATACAGTGCCTGATCCGCCTGCACCATGGTTAGAACCTAAGCCTCCGGTCGGTCTTTCAATTCCAATATTCTGAAATAATAATTTAGTTCTTTTTATCCACGACGCTCTTTATTCAGTGTGTCAACTATCATCTGTGGTAATCTGCACACTTTATGCTGCTTTCTTGCTATGAACAAATCTCAGTCGAAGATTTAAGAGTTGTGCTTATAAGAATGCGTTGCAGCGTTTTACATTACTTCGAGTGAACACAGCTAGTTGTCCCATTACTGCTCAATTGTCTTTCTCCACTTACATGAAACACTTTCAACATGATTTCAAACTGTTTCTCAACGTGAAGCAAAAAACTTAATGTTTCGCATATTTGTTAAAGTTCTTTGATCTTATTTCCACGAGGGGTTTATGCTATTGGTCAAGGGTCTTGATGTTTTCACAGCAACCAAGCCTGTTTTTCAAATTCTAAATCCTCTTGTTTTTAACGATCTGAAACATCAATTTTCCCGCAGAAACTTTCATTTTTAAGTTATCTTTAGTTTTCTCCATCTTTTTTATTATTTTGGAACCATTCTTAGATTTTTTTCTTAGCGTTTTTATAACTCCCTCCTTTCCAAGGGCGATCAGAATCTAAATACCCCTTACACTATGAATGGCCACGATATTCAGTCTACTCTTCTCTACCTCAAAACTTTGTACATAACTATTTGTAAGGAGATTCACTATAATGATCTTTGCACTTGTTTTGACACCGGTACGGTTTTGGGCTGTTTATGGCGACTGAGCTGCAATACAGCCTCCCTCTTATTCGCTATCCTCGGCTGCTTCCGAGGACTCGTTCTCCGCGTCGACACTTTCCTCTGCAGATCTTTCTTCTTCGGGTTTCTCGACGTGTTGGTCCACTGCCATAGCATTCCAAGCAGCCAAGAACCAAGGTGTGTAAGGAAAAGGGAACGTTTCTACAAAAATAAAGAACAAAACGCCGTCAGAAAGCCCGAACTAAAAGAATGTCAGCTGTATGACTAGAAAGAAAAAAAACCAAACTGTGGAAACTCTCGTTTATGGCTCGTGTTCCGACAGCCGAGTTATTCCAAACTTCAAGTAGTGTCTCTATAAGATAGATGTTTACAAAATACTTTTTTTATTGCTCCTAAGACAGCCTGGTTCGAAAAAGGTGGTGGCTGAGATTACAGCAGAGGTGGTAGACGAAACAAGTCGATTTAACCAAGAGTGCAATAGGGGAAAAACATGAACCACGCTCGATATATCGGAACTCTAACCTACCTGTTGATTTTCCAAGCACAAGTGTCTCAAATGCAGGGAAGGCCGCGTTTGGACGAGCTCGAGAAATCAATAAAGATTTCTGTAATGCAGGTCTCGTGATAGGTGCAGGAGTCATCATCTCGTCTACCATCTGAAATAGATGGAATCATGATAAAAGTTATCGCTTTTGAGCACCTTTACAACCGCAGTGATTAGTGACGTAATGTGATTTTAGATTACAGAATGATTGTAATTTACCTTGTGTGTTGTTGGTACTCGTTTTTCAACATGTCGAAAAATGAAATTCGTTGTCTTTTTAAGTTAAATTTAGACGCATTTGAGTCCTATGAGAGTTTTGACAGGCAAAGCTCTGAAAACGTCCGTTAATCCGCTTAAAAACAGGTATCGAACAGGCCCCCGCGAGTATAATTTGTTCATTTTGACCAATTCTATACATTTTTTTCAAACTTGAAACGCTATGGGCCCTTAAATAAAATCAAGTTACAAAAACAACAACTATATGTAGCAGTCTATATGTGGGTGAGTTCATTACAAACCTGAACTATGTCTTTGTCTGTCAGATCAAATGTTTCAGTTCCTGGATGAAGAAAACGGAAACAAATCTGAATTAATGTCTTCGGAGGGGGACATATGGCTTTGCGGTGTTGTGGTGATATCAAACCCTACGGTGTGCGATGTTTGTGTTTTTCACGCTATGGTGTTTGGTGAAATGAACTAATTTGCGGTGCTGTGGTACCGTCAGGCCTAAACTTAGCGTGTAATTTTCAATTGTATAGCAAGCTGTTCTTGTGATGATGCGGTGTTCGTTGATATATTTTTCTTTAGTCGCAGTGTTGCGGTTGCGGTGTTCAGAGCCCCCCACCATCCTCCTCATCGCTCATTTCTTGCTTTGCAGGGGAGTCAAAACAATAACGACTTCAAAGCTCGAGGGGTTCAGAAACTTCAGAAACCTAGTTACTGCAAGACTGACACAATAAGTTTCAGCCTCAAAAAAATAGAATATGCTTTCATCTCTTTAATTTTGCATTGTTGTAATTTTATTTAAGCCTTTACGGTTACCGTAGTCTGCGAACGCAGACGTATTTCCGGCTGTCACTGGTTCCGCCGAAAATAATTTATTTTAGTTATTTTCGGCGGAGACAACCGACAGCCGGAAATACGTCTGCGTTCGCAGGCTACGGTTACCGAGGAAAAGATCAAAAATAGAATATGCTTTCATCTTTTCAGTTTTGCATATTTTCAAATTCAATATGCTAATCCTCTTACTTTATTGTCAAAGATCGTAAACATTTTGTCGCAGAAAATATATAATTTGAGGAAATATATTTCGAGAATCGCTGGCACCAAACTTGAAATAATTTTTGGACGATCCCCAGGTCTTCGTGGTTGGCGATATAAACATCTGCCAATGGTCATACGTCTTACTGATTTTCCGGTGGGATGTTATTCGCAAAAACACGCTGACATAAAAATCGATGGGAATTTCTCCTTGTCTAGTAAATGTGAGAAAAGAAATGATCTTAACGTGAATTAAAATTTGCACCAAGAGGCTGGTTTTAATTGAGAAGAAGAGAGACAATTGCGGCAATTTTCTAAGAATTTAATATATCCTGTTTAGCTGGTCACAAGATCCTTCAACAAAACAAAAAATATATATAATCAGGATGTGGAGGGTGGGGCAACTTGTCGCCATGTGACCTCCGTGAGGTTTCAGTTAAAGTGCTAGGTTGGCATTTTGTTGTAAACAACTAAATTTAGCAAATATGCAATTTTTAGATTCTGACAGTTACTTTCCCTTGGTAAGTTCAAACAGATAGTGGCCTTGCCTTCATACGACGGCGACGGAAAAGACGACGCCTCTTAAAAAATGTAGAATGTCTGTCTAGCTGTGTAAATACGATGCCAAATACGATGTGACTGCTTTCAGTTCCTAATGGAAATGCGAAAAAATTAGGAGTAGCGGTCCATGCAGACCTTCTTAAAAACACTCGAACATTGGTCGCATTTCAAGAGGATAGTCACGAAATGTACAAAGGTTCACTACTGGCTCGTGACGATAAAGGCGATCCATTGTTGTTTCTAGTGAAGCATTTGATGAAAAGCGCTTTTGTTGCAGTTAGCGTCGTATTTTGTGTTAAGTCCCTCATGTCGACGATACTTGCATAAGAAAGGCTTCTCCTAACTGTGTGTTATGCGTCATCCTATAAATATAAATTCCTTAGAATTCTGTTTTGTTTATTTTTTTTAGTTACTGAGGCCGCCCCCTCCCTTAGTTACTTCTTATGATCACCGTTTTCCAAGAAAACCAGTTTGTTTTTAACAACGGAAAGTGTGGTATCTCAAACAGTTGTGAATATGTTTTTCAAACTTACTTTTTTCTTCATTCCCAAGAGTATTCTGCCTCTTCTTTGCCGTTCCATTGTTTTTTAAACTGTAAATCTTATATCTCTTGGATCCTCGGGAGGAGCTTTCTTGGCGAACTTCGTTGAAATCAGGAAGAGCATTCAAGGTGCATCTAAAGTTCGTTTTCCACTTGATGGGATTAGGACTCGTTTTTGCGGGATTGTATTTGCCGGAGTAAATAGCCCACTGACGAAATATTTCAACATCGTTTCTATTCCAGTTTTTGTGAGATCCGTGCGTCCAGGGTATTTTGAACAATCCTCGTTCGCGATCAATCCACTGCACCCCTGTGATTTCGCCTGTGTCCAGCCTCTCAATCAACCAGTCTTTAAAACGTAATCGCTTTTTTCCCGAAAGTTTACTGTAATTGTGCATGATGTGTAGTCGTTCTTTGCCTTGAAACTATATCCGGCCAGTGAACTGAAACATCAAATTTTTTAATTGGTCAAACCTCGATCTTCGAGAAGTATTTTGCTGCCTTCTCAGTTAAAACCGGAAATTTACTCCACTTTTGCTTTCGCTACGTTTTCGTTTTCAGAGTTGAACTGAATCGCTCACTCGACGCTTTGCCACAATCGATGGTATAAACAACGTTATATTAGTCTGACTATATTATTACGCGCATGTTTTGTGAAGTGAAAAAAAGGGAAAGTCCCAGGGATTTTTCCCTTAATTCCCCAAGCGGATTGTTTTCATATCTGACTGTCTTCTGTATTAATTAAGACTGTCAACTAAATCAACTAAATGCTCGACATAGCATAGCATCGTGAAGTAAAAGATAAAGTTTATCCGAAACCCTATGCACTGTACTTTGGTGTACATGGATATATTAACAGTGAATCTCGTTTTAACCAAGATAAATCTTTGTTTTTTTCATCAGTACAACCAGCTGTTTTGGCGGGTAACGAAGGGTGGCAAAAGGGGTTTTTCCCTTCTTCTCGGAACTCGTTTATTCAAGTCCTAGAGACATGACAATTGACAGAGAATAGGACGAGTTGTTTTCGAAATGCTAGGAGTGGCTTTACTTTGTTTTCTGGAACCATAAATTTTGGTTAAAAATTTAAAACGTATGTCTCAGCGACTCGACTAAAACTGAGACAGACTGAATTTTGATAATTGGCAAACTAAGCTCTTCTGTTAATTTATGTAACGCCATCAAATAGCTGAGATGATCCAAGTGTTTTGACTCGTCGCAAACTGTGTTCAAACCACACGCTCAAAATCTCCATCGATTTATAAATTTTGATGCGAGAAAAGCACCTTACTTAGGTCGACGAATAATGGTTACGTATTCTTCGAAATACAAATTTACATACACAGAAGGAAATGCAAATACCTTATCATACAGTATCATAGGAACGACAGGCTGTGAACTGAACTGCTGGCCGGGGAATCCCCGAGAAATTGAAAGTTTACACACGTTGACGGTATGCTCTGAGCTTTACGTCGCTAGACAAACGTTTTTACCGATACCGAGCCTCCAAATCCCCGAAGTAAGGCGTCTTTTTCCCTAGCTGTCGGTATTTATAATGAAGCCAACGATTTGGAACAATGCCTGTATTTTGACCTCTTGTGGCCACGAGGTCTCCAATTTCGTTTGTTTTTTTAATCACGCACTTTAGATAGCTTGATATCTGCGTCAGCAGATCTGTCTTTTAGAATTTACGTGGTCAGCAAAACGTACCATTAAAAAAATAAATCAAAAATTAGTCAACTGATTGCTGTGTGAAAACAAGGCAGGTTAAAAATTAGAAAGCCAGAATGATTTTTGTTTGGATTTAAGTTTAATATTCCTCTTTCTTTTCATGCGTTCGCCTGATGAGGCCTGCAATACGACCTTTCATCTTTTTGATTGAATAAATAAACATTTCCTAGCATTACTTTTCAGCAGGGCTTAACTAATGTCCAGCCGGGATTTTTTTTTCGTATGAATTTGGCAAAACACGCTCAACCTAAAAGCGATATCTCTGTATTTTCAGCATTGAACAGGGCTTAAAATTATCACAAAACACATTTTTGACATTCCGGTTTTTTCAGGTACACATGATAAGGTTTTGGGAGTGGAAGGATCTCTTTAAAACGCACCACATTTTTTTTTATTTTCCAGGAGGTCTTCATATTTTTTTTTTTTTTTAAATACGTCATGGAACCGAATGTGAATGTCACACAATTATTCAATTTTAAATTTACTTCTCAGGACGAAAGCTTTAGTAATCTACACGCGCTCAGAGCACATGACATCAGCGATGTTTTTCGATACATCATACCACAAAGGCATCACTGGCAAAGAATTTTCTCTCGTTTCCGTTTTGAAATTCCGTAAAACTTTGCAGACTGGAAATGAGTATTTACTGTACTGGAGCACGCTTTTGTTTGGAGATTTCTAAGTGAAAGTGAAACAGTTATTTATGAAGCAAAGAGACATAAAGGGAAACGTCCGGGGTTATCCCTATCGAGATCGCTACTTACATAAAATAGAAAAATTTAAACAATTATTAAGAGTGGCCTAAAATTTACAATATTTAATTTTACAATACTTGAAATCCTGTTTATGTCTCTATGAAGAGCATTTCACCGTTTAACTGATAATTCTGGTAAAGAGCGAATGCAAAAAAAAAAACCAAACAATTTATTCTAGCTTATGGCTGTCTTAATTTAAATAAATGATTTGATCTTGTTCTAACAATTAAATTCAAAATAATCATTGCAGTTGAACCATTGAGACCACGAATAGTCTTATAGCACTCTAGCGAAGAGAAGGTTTGGATTCAATTCTAGATTCAAAGCCACAATTCTAAAAGACATTGCAGTTGTAATAAAACAGTCTTTTATCATCATTATTAAGAGAACTAGCAGTAAAAACGAATACAAAACAAGCTTTCCATAATTTTACACTATTGCACGCAACGATGAATGATTTCCTTCATTCGTGGAGCCACCTTAAGGAATTTGACTGATACTAAAAAATAATTATAATAACAATTTTCCCCAATAAAATAGCCCAGAGGGGGCAATTGCAAAAAGTAAAGTTTTTTATCAGTCAGCATTAGGAAAAAATTAAATCCTTTAAGGCCCGGTTCATACGTCGCATTTCTGCCGTGTCGAATGCAATTGACGCAATTGATAATGAGATGATTTGCTTCATTATCTTTTGTTTGAACTGTATTCGACACGGCAGAAATGCGACGTATGAACCGCGCCTAAGCTGCAAAATATTGATGTTTTGGCTGAATTGGGGGAATCCCCTAGTTGAAGTGATCAATATCTGTGAGAAGGTGCTTCGTCTGCAAATTATTTTAAGATAAATTTTGTTCAATATTTTTAAACCTTAAATATACATAAAATATTCCATAGTTTCGCTTAAAGTTTCTACAATAATTAAACTCAAGAATATCACGATTCAGTCGATACGTCTTATCTCGACCGTTTTAGGTTGATATTTCAAAAAGGCTTCCATAAGGCGCCCTAAAGTGGCTTCCAATATTGATAGATTGGTTCAGTTGAATGAGAGGAATAGTCGGTCGAATAAACACAACTCAAATATGCAAACAGTCCTTTAGTTCGTTTTCTGCTAACAAAGCACTTAATTACAGTATAGGGCGAAAATCCACCACTTAAGATGTTTTTGCCCAACTTCAAATCCAAATACACATAGTTTGCCGTTGACTCGGGATCTAGAAGCGCATTTCAACTGAACTCAGTTCAATGTCGATGCCATTTTCGCGACACTTAGAAATATTTTTTTAACTGTGAACGAATTTTTCTCTACTAAATTAAAGAAAAAGGAAAATTTGCAAGTAACTACCTAGTATCGAACCCGAAACGTCTGTCTCCTGACATCCCTCTTATACCACTACACTACCAGGTTGATCCGCCAAAACTTCCCAAAATTTAATTATAAAACCTGACATTCTTAAACATTAATAATAGAGTTGCCCCAAACATCAAATAAGAGCTAACCGCAAGCAAACCAGTGTGAATATGAACAATTAAGCATTTGGTGAGGCATGTTACTCCACCAACAAATTATAACCAGTTTCTACCTTGTCCAGGCCTAAACTAAAGCAGATATGGCATCGTTTATTCTGAAAGGCTTGGTTACCAATGATGGCATCGACCGTTAAAAATGGCATCGACCGTTTACGAAACGGAAATTAGCGTCGCCGAGCATTTGTAATCCAGTAACGATACTTGTTTTGTATTAGGATGCAGTTTGAATGATGGACCCTTTTGATATGCTTTTTTATTAAACATTAAAAATACAAGCCAGAATGTGTTTGCGTTATTAAATTATTAAATCATTATTATTATATTATGAAGGGAGGACTTGTTTTTGGAGGAGGATAATATAAACATGAGATATTTCAGGGTATCAAAAAAGGAAATTCATTTAACCAAAATAAATGATTTTATGTAGCTTGTGACATAACCACACCCAGTACTTGGTTGCGGGAGTTTCTGCCATCGGGGATACAGATATCGCTAATAAAATGTGGCTCACCTCATTTGTGCAGCATTCTCAACGGTCTAGTGAAGGGAGTTTTCCCTCCCTTCACGTGCTATTTTCTGCATTATCAGGCGGCTTCTCCCTCCCTTTGCTGGGAGAATACTTCGGTATGTTTGTAATTTAAACTTTCTAAGCTTGCTATCAAAATAAACGGCCACATGTGTGGCCAATATATCCCACTTGGGAGTGTCGAGTGTTATTGCCCAGCAAACAGAACTCGGCCAAAGTAACACCCATATGAATTATGTATGTGTTGTATTTAAGTGTCAGGAATAAGATACATCAACATAGTAATAAAATTACACCTTTTCCTTACTTTATGTTATTGTTGTTATTTCCAGTGCAGCTCGTGCTGTGAAGTAAAACATGAGTTCTTTCATGTTTCACTGAGTACCATCATTCTCGACACTTTTCCAACTGTATTTACCGTTACCTCGGTTAATCTTCTTACGGGTGTCAATCGAGATAATGAAGTAAAATCGATGCCTAGTTCTTTCCTGAAAATATTCAATCTAGATTCCATAACTTTTAAGCGTTTTGTTAGTATTTTTTCAGTTAAATCTTTTTCTGATTTTGTCGACCCTAGGCATTAAAATACGGTTGTATAACTAAAATTCATATCTCTTTTACATTTCTCAAAAAAGTGAAAAGAAATGTCTACAAACGATGGCGGAACCAGACCTTGACTTAAAGGGGTGGGGGTGGGGGTGGGGGTTTGCTTGCCCTGTCGGCTTTTCTTCCTTCTGCGATTTATTTTACCCAAAACGAGGGGGCGGGGTCCCGGACCACCGGCCCCTTCCATAGATCTGCCCCTGAAATATCACAAATAGCACTCTCTTCAGCTTGCGTGGCAGGCACCTGAAAGGGAGGGAAAGGGGAAAGAATAGCGCACGGGAGGATCGGACGCGGTACCTTCTCCCTCTCGCTCTCATTTTGACTTCCCTCCCTTCTTACTAATTAGAAGGTTGCGTTATCATTCATGTCTCGAGATTTTCTGGCAGTTCTCAACGTAAGTGATATGACCTCAAAACAAATTCTATTTTTCTCTCTTAGCTCCCGCTCAATTTGTCTTCCCTCCCTTTCTACGGCCTGCCACGCAGGCTACTGTCTCCTTGAATTTAGACATTCGAGAAAAAGGAATTTGGGATAGGCCCGTCCACCAAGTTGGAATTATGCAGTATTTTTCTTGTAACACTTATGTTGTAAGAAATATTTGATAACAACTTTTTTCTTTAAACTTAAATGTGATCCTTAAAGATTGTTTTTACGATAGCTGCAGAAATTCACGCGCGCTCATTGGTGAATTTTTATTGTCCATATGCGGACAGACACATGAATTTGAAATTCATGCGCCACGTCAGCGAGCGAGAGCAGGCAATTAGACAATTTGTTATCGTAAAAAACCAAATTGATGTCAGTTTTTAATGCGTCTGTCCTGTTATTGACAATGAATTTCGTCAAAGCATTGTCAAAGTAGCTGCGGATCCGCAGCTACTTTGACAATGCTATGACGAAATTCATGATCAATAACAGGACAGACGCATAAAAAACTAACGTCAATTTGTTAAATTTTTTAGATACTTCCCACGTCGCTTTATCTTGGTCAACCACTTGGAAATCGATAGTTGAAATGTGGGAAGAAAATCTTTTAGTCACTGAGTATAGCCATAGTTAATAGTGGGGAATGGTTATGAAGCCCGACAAACATTAAAGGAGCAAACAAAGTTGCTAAGATGTCTGTTTGAAGGTCCACGACTTTGCGCAATCTTTTCTTTTGCGTTCATACACTGCGCACGAATTACGTAGTCAAAACATCTTTGTTGGTTAGCTTCTCGATCAGTAGTAAACAAGTATTGTACTGTGTTTTGGGCACTCAAGGCCAAAAGGAGAACAAGTTAGAACATACCCATAGATATTCACCTCTACTCAGTGGCATGAAGCAGACCATGAAGTAAACGGGGATTGGGGGGGGGGGGGGCTGATTTACTTTCCCTACTGGCTTTTCTCCCTTCCGTCATTTCTTTTTTATCCAAATATAAGGGGCCCGGGGCCCGGCCTCTCCCCACGATCCGCCACTGCTATTACGAAGGCCTATGCTAAGTTGCATTGCGCACAATGGCTACGGTACTTTATGCGAACTGCGCATGCGGTGGCGTTAGCATAAAATTAATGAATTGGCAGTTTGACAGTGATCTGATGGATCATGTCCCCATAAAAGAAATGTGAGAAGTGAACTCAGTATTCACTGCGGTAAACAGTCAAGAGCAACAGTAGAAAGATGTACTGGAAGATCGTTGGAAATAAAAGTGAAGAAACCAAAGTACTGAGAGTGTCGGAGTGAGCAGCTAATTTCCCAAGGTTGCTTCAACATTTTCCGACTTTTATTATTCAAACAAAAAAAACAGTCATCACTCGATTTTTCATGCCGAATTTTGTCATATATAAAGTTTCAAACTGAAAATTATGTTGCAAAATCATGAAAATTATTTTACAGCATGTAGCCACACGCAGAAAACAAAACTGAATCGATTCCTATAAAATACAATTCCTTTTCAATTCAAAGTGGTGGATCATACATTAAAAAATGTCTGATCGATAGCTCTCATTTGAATGATCGCACACAGCTTGGACTATATGTGCAGAGTCAAGCATACCCTGGGAGAGGTACGGTTGACTGTTTTTGACCTAAGTGGCTTTGAAAGCCAGTCAGGTGAATGAACTATAACCAAACTCATACAATATAACATTACTATATTCTTCTTTAAGAAAAGTCCAACGTTTGCAACACAAACACTTTCTCCAGTAAAGGAATGTTAATAAACAGTACTACATGTTTGACTGTCGTAATTGACACGTCATTTATTATGATGCCATTTTTGATGGACCCAAGTCAGCCTCCAGCATGTTTTATCATGCCATAGAAATTATTGCATGGTAGAGCGAAATTTTTGTAAAATTGTTTTACTGTAAGTTGTGCTTCAAAAAGTATGTTTCATTATCTTTAGCAAGGACCGCGCAGCGCGTTTTCAGAGTGGGGGGAGGGGGGATGGTTAAAAGCGAATAAAATATATTTTACTCTTGTAACGACTATTACTTCATTATGTCTATTTATCTGCGCGTTTGCATGACTTTGTCAGTAGCTCTGGTCACTTTCAGATTAACGATTTGTTTACTATTTTTGGCTCCGTTATATACTTTTATTAAACTACTTTATTTTTATTTTTACAAAAAAGTAGGGGGGGGGGAGCTAAAAGCTCCCCCCAGTCTCTCCCTCTGTGCGGTCCCTGTTTAGTATAGGTTTATAGTAATTTACTTCGTTTGCGCATGCTCCATGCCAAACTCTTATATGTTAACATAAACAAAGGTATGGCTGACTTGGGCCTTGTGAGGTGTCCTCTGGTGGGAGGTTTGACAGAAGTTAAATAGATTTTTTGACCGACGCTTATTAGTCTTAGTATGTACTATAAGTTTCCTTTGTTTCATGAAGTTGATTACACCTAATTAATTCTCCGTAAGAGTTCTTCACAGCCACGTTTCCAAACATAACAGGTGACGGCACGTAAGTGTTTCTCAGAAGGGAAGCTTTTCTACAAAGCTGTCAATAACTTAGTTTTCAAAGACAGTGAAGCTCTACCTGAAACTAGACAATTTACTACTAGGTCATCGAGCAGCATTGCTATTACTTATATCCCTAACCGAAGTAAGCTGTTACTTATCAACGTTCATTTTTCATACGCGCGTGCCGCTCATGGAATGTTCTTCCCGCTGAGCTACGCACAAGTCACATCTCTCGAGCCTCATTTAAAAGTTTATTACTTCAATATTGTAAAAAGGCTTTGAACCTGTAAGACGTTGACGACATTAGAACCTGGAAAACAATCTGAGCTAGGTGCAACATGTACACAGGTCTCTCCTATGCCCGCCAACGTGCTGCTTCTAGCAATTTGGACTTCCTTTTTGTTTCCTCTTAAGTTTTCTGCTTAAATATTAGTAGCTTTAGTTATTAAGTATTTTTATATACATAATTAACGAGGGATCCGCTGTAATTGGCTAGGCTGTAGTGGTTTCCCTGCCTAATTTTTTTTTTTAACTTTTTGGTTAGGTAATCTGTTTGTATTATTTTTCTTTTCTTTTTTATCTATATACAAATTGTATTCTAGTTAAGCGAAGCTAAATAAATAGAAGCTGCGTACTTATTCCAATGATAAGATGAGCCCTCAACATCTGCCGTAAAGGCGGTTACTTCTCTGTTGAAGTGGAAAGAATCGTCTGATTAATCTATGAGAGAGAGGAAAAGCAACGTGCATGGTCTCTTGTGAAATGATTCAGCTATCGTCCCGTATATATCAGCCATTTAGAAAAAGCAACGATGGAATTAACTCGAATTATGGCACGAATTTCCTTAACAGCAGCAGCACTTGAAAGATAATTCTGAATATTTCTGATCACTCGTTCTATCTAAACAAAGTGTAGCACTCCAAGATAGCCTGGCTCCGTCTGATAGGTTCTGACTGCGGCTGGAAGGGCCAAAAATCAAGTGGCTCCTATCGTACACATGGACCGGCCAATAACCCAAACATACATCATTACTCACTATGTGAATCACTTCCTCATTTAAGAAGAAAACTCATAATGTTAAATTATTCTTCAACCCATTCTTGACTAGAGAGTCTCAGGCTGCCCAAGACCGCCGTAAGGGTTGCGAATAATTTCTACGATTTCTCATTTTCAATCAAATAACAAACGCCTTAAAGAAACTTCAAAATACTACTTGGAGAAAGGAGGGGGACATTGGGGTTTGCGGTATTGGGCCATTTTTCTTGCGGTATTTCGGGAATTTTAATCTCAAATTGCGGTATTTTCTGGAGCTGCGGGATGCGGTGTTTTAGCATTTTGGGCGTATCAAAAATTATCGTTAAAGTCCTGCTACGTTTTCCGAGCTTTTTCTATCCTCCGCGATTGTTTCAGAAACAAGTCAAAACAGAATGTCAGACGTCTTCCGTCACGCGAGTTATTATTTGAAACGTGAGACTGTGGAGTTTGTTGAAGGATCTATTTCCATGATTGTTAAGCAGAAGAAGAAAGAAGACCTCGTAAGGTTGGCTGATAAGATGCACGTGCCATCTAGTGGAACTATGCTGAGATAACGCAGAGACTTAAAGCCCACTCTGAAAAGCTGGCTACCAAATACTCTCGTAACAGTGTCAAAGTGGACGAAATTCACTTCTGGGATTGTGAAAAGCAACCGTCCTTTGAAGCAATGGCATGCGCTGACGGCGAGTTATTTTATGCCGCTGAATGTGCCCGGAAAGCAATAGTGTCGTTTCAAGTAGAGAAGGATGGCATTGGCTTGAAAGGTCTTAATCTGCAAATCATCATTCAGTACAGCACTGGTTGGCATAAAGTTAATAGCATGTGTCTGTGTGACAGCAACATATACACATCACACAGCCAAGGAATCAGCAAGGTTAGCTTAGAAAGTGGCGAATGTTACTTGTTGAACTCTCAAATCAGCCATGTGTCCTGACGAAGTTTGGTACAGGTATCCTATTTACTAACCAAAAGAGGGCGTCTGTGTGGCAACTTAGTCCACGTGGTAACGTACGAGTGTTTGCTGGGTCTGACAGTGAAGAGGGAGGTGTCGACGGTCTAGCCAAAAACTGTCGGCTCAAACAACCCATTGGCATATGCACTGAGTTTGACAGCGTCGTGTACATTTGCGATGCTCAGACCAATTCGATCAAGATTTTCAGCAAACTGACTGAGTGTTCCCACTTTTTGAAGGGTATTGGTGCGCTGTATGATGCATTCTCTGTACACAGCAAAGGTGCAACCTACACTGAGATCAAGTCTGCCGATGAAGCTCTGTCACTTGTCCGTCAGTGTAAAGTTATGCTTAATGAAATCCCTGCTGACATACGAAATAGCACGGGGATTTCAGGGACATTAAATGGGCCACAAGGCCATGTTTCTGCTAAGACCTTGTACTCAGTTGAAATGATTGAATGGGGTCTTCAGAGATTGTTTGCGAACCTTTCCAAATTTGATTACAAGGCTACAAACTTACTAAGCTGCATGACCTTGGATGTCGAGAATTGCCATTTAACTGTTCATATCAAGCAGGCGATCTTGTCTATGCTGGAATACTGCCGATTATTTGGCCTAATTATGAAAGAGTCCATCAAAAGAACAACGGACTGGGCAGCCTACTACCACACCAGCAGGAGGTCATGGTATCCAAAGCCAGAGGAGACAGTGTCCCTCTCGCAGGTGCCAACAATAGCACCCTTGCCTGCCGTTGAAATGCCGCAAGCTGACTGTGACCTTATGCTAAATTGGGCGTCCTCTTATGGAGCTGCGGTGAGGCAACGGACGGTAGGGCAAAAAACAACTATAGCTAAGCATGGCACTCTACCCGAGTTATCTACCAAAGACAGTGTGTGGCATCAGACGAGCCGATAACTTTAACCACCTTTACCTCAGAACAAGCTGAAGGTCCTGAAGAAAACAGCACGCTCCTTTCGAACGAAAAAGAGAATGACGACGAAATGGCCGATGAGTTCGACTCCAGCAGCGATGAAGAGGTTGAAGCGGAAGATGCTGAGGGAGGAAATTCACTCCTTCAAGGAGAAATTGGAAGCTCTGCAACTTTTCTCCTTGGTGCCCGATCTCGATTTGGGAGAGCTGTTCGCTTCAACAATCGTTTCTTGTCCTGATCAAGGGAAGAAATAACGCAATTACCGCCAGTATACGTTCCAGCCAACAGACCAACGGTTATCTTGGTTTCCGTAGCAAGATTAGAATAGGCTAATCCCAAGACTTCCGCCTCATGAAGACATGATTAATCTGATTGACCACCGTAGTTATACATACAACGTAAGGGCTACTCAGTTAAATCCTGAGAAACTGAGATTCACGCTTTAAAGGGATTCGAACCCATGACCTCTGCGATACAGGTGCAGTGCAGAAACCAGAACGACATCTGGACAAGAACAACAGACTTGAAGTTGCGCGATCACGGCCACCATTAGAGAAAGCATAATACCAATGTAAGACTGTTTACATATTTACAGTGTAGTAACACGACGTGGGGACTGTAACCTGCAAAAACATCTACCAGAATGCATAAACGTAACTGCAGAACTAGGACGGCTCGGTTTTCTAGAATGGTGGATATTCCTTCCAATGAAACTGATCTCTCACTGCAATTCCTTGTGTCACAATCGGCAAAGGGTAGGTTGCTTTTTGTTAATTATTAGCCAACACGTCAATGAATGTTACACGTTTTGTTTACTTTGTCTACATGATCTAAATCGAAAACTACCTGGCTTAACGTTCATTAACAAACTCTTAATTGTTATTTCAATGTTATTTGCACTTAACGTCACGTACAGAGTACTGATTTTAGGGTTACATCGAGTTTTGACTCGGTATTGACGTGTTGCGGTATTTGGCGATTTTTTTTGCGGTATTGCGGTGTTCAGAACCCCCCAATGTCCCCCTCAGAAAGGTTGGGAGTCCAATTATTCGCGCGGTTACTTTTATACTGCAATCAATTTCAACAACCAATAAAGTTTATTATAAGATAACTATTTTGCTCATTTTTTTTTTAATTTACCGTCTTCATTTGACTTCTCCTGTCGCCCATCTTTTGAGTCTGACATTTGATCCACCAGCTAGAGAATGGAGGGAACGGCGCTAGTTATTGAAAGGGTATTGACACTGAAAAGGGGTGTCGGAATGGCATATGAATAAAGCTGGTGGCAAAAAATTGAATTAGTTAGGCACTTGTCATGTTATCTATTGTCCATGTTCATGACGCATGGTCCCGTTTTGATTAGAAAAGTGAACCATTAAACAAACAAGTTCCACCAGAAATTGCAACAAAACGACAACAACAACAACAGCAATGGCAAACTTTGGCAAGGGTCAGGGTGAGTGATCCAAGATCACTCATATCATTGTGCATCAAAGGAAACGATGAATCCACTCTGGTCTAGGGTTTGTCGGCTTCTTTGGTGTACCATGAATTGAATGATCCTGGTCCCGATCACACCAAAGGAACTCACCAAAAGACAACAACAACGACAGATCGACAACAATAAGAACAAATCAGAGCACTATTTTACATCGATAATTTCTGGATCACTGGGCTCACCGTCTTCTGTAAAAGTCGTTTCGAAATGTTATAGGTTCATTGTTAAAGATTAATTAGCTGTAATTCAACATAACTATTTAACTATTTACCTTTCTCATCCGATCCCTCCTCGCCGTCCGGCTCATCAGGTGAGGAGCTATTCTGGTCTGACATTTGATCTACCAGCTAGATAGGAGAGGGAAAGACAGCAGCAACAGCAATAGCAAACTATGGCACTGAATACTTAAGAATCAGGATGAGTGATCCAAGATCACTCAGATCATGGTGTATCAACGGAAACGATGAATCCACTCAGGGTTCATCGGTTCCTTTGATGTACCATGATTTGAGTGATCCTGATCCAGAGCACACCATAGGAACGCACCAAAAGACAACAACAACGACAGGTCAACAACAATAAGAACAAATTGGAGCACATATCTTACATCTATAATTTCTTGATCGTCCCCGTCATCTGCAAAAGTCATTTTAAAATATCATTCACGGTAAAATTATGGTTACAGATTTCTCTGTCAGTTTGGCGCTTCATATTTGAAATAGATCTTAAAATAATTCCTCAGAATTCCTCATCTGACTGACATTCAAATGTTATAGCAAATAAAAGTGATTCAAGATACTTATTTTCATCATTTTTTTCTTTTCTTCACCTTCCTCATTTGATCCTTCCATAGCCTCCAACTCTTCAAGTGAGGAGCTACTCTGGTCTGACATTTTATTTACCAACTACAGAGAGAAGAGGGGAAAACATTGTGGTTATAGACAAGCGATCGAAGTGACACTTGCAATGGGCTCGAGAAAGATATCTGAACACAGCTGGTGGAAAAGCAGCGAGTTAGACAGACACTTTGTCGGGTTATCCGTTGTCGATGTTCTAAATAAAAAGTGGTCCCGTTTTGATTACCAACCAATAAACAAACCAACAAAAATTAATCAAAACTTCGAATTCTTCCACATGGCACAGAGTAAACAAGTTCCTCTAGAAACTTCAACAAAGCGACAGCAACAACAAACTATAGCAAAAAGGGTATATTTCAGTATTTGGGTGTAATTTGGATCAGGATCAGTGATGCAAGATCACTCAGATCATGGTGCATCACAGGAACAGATGACAACTTGCTTAGAGTCGATTCATCGAGGTCCTTTTCTATACCATGATCTTGGATTACTGATCGTGATTCAGATAACACCAAAGGAACGCACCAACAGACGAAAACAACGACAGGTCCCGCATCTTTAAGCACCTGAGAGGTTCTGAATATTGTCGCTCTCTTTCTTCAGAAGATTGTTTTAAAATCCTCTACTCCGCTTTCACAAGTTTTCAATTGAAAATTAAAGAAGCCATACATATCCTTTGGGAGCAGCCGTCATTAAATTCCCAAGTCAAACATCTTAATTTGTCCCTTTCATACTAATTAGTCTCTTTCCTTAGCTTAATTAGTTTAACGTTTTTTGTGTGTTATTATTCTGTTCTCGCCTTCATCCTTAATTATTCATGTTATATCTCACTTTGTTATACTACTTATTGCATAACTTCATTTTATTCAGTTCTCATTGTACAGCTGACGATGGATGATGTTTCATCCGAACATGTCTTAATTAAAAAAAAAGATATGAAATTCAAAAAATGTTAAAAACGTTAATTTGGTTCATGAAAGTTATTTAGTATTGATTGTCACTCGGCGCGGTTTTAATAAGAAAACCAATTCCCTGTGCGTCGCCACGGGGAAGTTCCACTAAAAATTAGTATAAAACGGCAACAATAATAGCAACAACAACAACAACAACAAATTATAACAATAAAGACAACAACACTCAACGACAATACGACGCAAAGTAGCCATCATCTTACATCGATGATTTCTTGAGCGTAGGCCAGGTCCTCATCATCTATTAAATTCCTTTTATGGTTACGGATTCCTCTGCTCTCCTGCTTTCTCACCAGTCTCTTCATCTGTACCCCTGTTTCCCGAGAGACAACAAAATTTAAATCCTCCTTACACCATGATGATGGCAATATCTAGTGTACTTCTGCGCTATGGTGCTAACGTGTAAAAACTATACGGTACGGCGGTACGAAGAGGGATTTCAGTCTATTTATCTTTGTGAAGCTTTCAAGCTGTTAAGTGACAATCTCGAAATGCAGTGGACCACTTTAACAGAGACTGCCATTTAACAGCGGATGTACTTTATGCCTTAAATCAACTTCTTCCTAATCATTACCCTCGGCTCTGTCTTGAGATCCCCTTTCTTTGGCCGCACTTTCGTCTGCGAATTTTTCCACTTCGTGTTTCTCGACGTGTTGGTCTACTGCCATAGCATTCCAAGCCGCCAAGAACCAAGGCGTGTAAGGAAAAGTGGACATCCCTGTAAAATAAAGTAGAAGAAACTGTAAGAAAGCTCGGACTAAAAGGCATCAGTTATGTAACTCGAAAAAGCTGCAGAAACACTGGCCCTTGGCTCCTGTTGTACAGCTGCCACACGTCCCACACGGTATTTCTCGCGTTCTTTCATAACTATACAAGACATGGTTTCTATTTTTGACGCCGAAAAGGTGGTAGCTGAGAATTAATGCAACGGAGGGGGCAGCCGACCGGAAAAAGGAAAACAAGACAGTTTAAACAAGGGTTTAATAAGGGAAAAAGTTATTATGAACTATGTTTGTATTAAAATATCAAACACGAAAGACCCTTTTTGCAACACTTCTAAACACCGAGAAGAATATTAAGACGAAATATGTACAAAGTACAGTGGAGTATAAAAATGTTATTTGTAGCGAGAGGAAGACTCAAATTCACTGTGCCTGCGAGACAGGGGGTTACACATTGAGGAACTCAATGAGTTCTTAAAGGGAACCTCCACTCTGACAACAAGTTCACTTCAGATCACACGAAATAATTTGAAGAATCAAATTTGTTTGAAGTTTTAACCAACAAAGCGCGTTTACATTAAATGCATGAATTATAGAATCGTTTATTTTTGTTTTCAAAGTTCCCGGGCGCCGCCATCGTGAATAATTGTGACGTGAAATGATTGCCCTTTTGTTATTAGACAAAAGCTCTTTGTGTCAGAACAATAGAGTAACCAA